>ML822759.1:37742-51694 GCA_009831015.1 Picea engelmannii
ATCTAAGATTGGATAAAGAGGAAGAGGATGGAGGAGAGAGTGTCAGCAATGGTGGTGACCTTGATGAGACCTTGATGGTTTTGGTTATGACATGGAGAAGGAGGACTAACAAGCTATCATGTTCTTCTGTCATGCTTCTATTTTCTACCCTATTTTGTATTTGACATTGGCATTCCCACCTATAGTAACAATATCATGATCATCTATGAATTATCATCTTCTCTATGTCATACATTTTGATTTTGATAACTTCAAATGACTCAATCCAAATCTCACAATAAAACCATATTCAAGGTGATCATGCATGCTTTGAAATGCATTCCAAACATGACTATTATAAATATGGTAGCCACTCATATATAGAAAGTGTTGGGCACTATTGTGTTTAAGAGGTCCTATAGGGATAGGTTTTTATTATACACTTGTAGATGAAATCATGCATAGCACACTTGTATAAAGGGAATAGGTTTTTGGCACATTAAAAGAATAATATATGACTGTCAAAGAAAATAATGAGCTTAATTGATGGATTATTTAGGGGGGGGGAGACAACATTACCAATGCTCAAGATTTGCAGTATATTTTGTCTTTCTTGGACAACAATATTTATTTACACAAACAAGAAGATAAACCTATTTGGGGATATTAAAGGTGTTTAAAATACAAACATCCAACATATGTTACCCATGGATTTGAAAAACAACAGTTGGTTTTAGGCACATGGGTTCATGTTACATAGTTTATGCACATTGTTTGGAGGCACATTGTTTATGTTTATTAAAGGCACCTCTTTCAGGAAGTAAGTTGGGAATTTCTAGCTAGAAAATTGAATTGAAGTTAGTTACTACATGTTATGGTCCATAATTCATTGCATTTTTTCGCTAGAAAAGGATTATTTGGACATGATCCCATGCATTCATTTGAAGATTATCCACTTGAGAGGTTGAATACATTGCATATCCATGCATTTGAAGGAGATAACCTCGTTGTTAGTTGCATTTAAAAGGAGGTTGGGGAGGACATGGGGAAGGTTAGTGATGGTCACATGGGCACCCAAAAACGTTGAATCGATTCCCACCATTCCCATTCTCGTTCCTGCACCCAATTTTAAGACCCTCAAATCCTATTTGTTACCTCTTATGTGTAACAACTGATGGCAGATGTGGCCCACTTCTAGATTCCACTCAAACCAATTTTTTGATTGTAGCTCAAACCCATTTGTTGATTGTTTTTTAGTGCATATGGTTCTGGGTGTGAGTGATTCCAAAACATTTCAACCAAAAACCAGTAGAGAGCAGAGGCTACGAGCCATACCTGAAAAGAGAGGCCTCTCGAGGGAAGCTACCTCACCAAGACTTTATGGTTTCTATGAATTATATACTCATACTCTTAATTACCATTAAAATTTATATATTTGAGGGAACAAAGAATGTCATTTTAGGCACAATGAGATCATCCAAAAGAAGCCTACCAAACTAGAGGAGTCAAACTTTAATGAGTTAGGGTTTTCCAAAACCCTATGAAAAAAATGACAAAATGGTATCCAAAGATGAAATATTGGAACAATTAGACAAAGGGAAACAAAGTGGAGGAAATTTAGAGGTAGATGTTGTTACAAGAACCATACCAAATGATGAAGATAATTTTCCATGTTGAAAGAGGGTACAACTGGATGGCAGAAACACAAGTAAAACACATTAATGTGCACAAAATAGCTAATTTGCAACCCTAAGCAAACTTCGCATAAAAATAGAAATTAAACTGAACCTAAAGGCTGATTGAAACAAAAAAATACAAAGTCTACCAACCTTTGAAGTAACATACTAATGCCTAAAACTAGTCTTCAATATCAATGCTAAGAAAATCTAAGCATAGAAGACAACTTGGAGTTCTAAGCAAAGGAAACTCTAAGAAAACTAAAACTTGTTAAGTATTGATCAAGATCTGAACTATTGATTGAGCGAAAGTGCTCAAAAATTTTAAAATCAAGCAACAACTCAAATTTTCATGTAAAAGAAGTCAAAGACTTGAAAAAAAACTACATGTAGCATGTTCAAATTTTAAAAGCAGCGATTTAGATTTCTAAGCAAAAGAAAACTAAGACATGAAACAATTTTAAGTATCATATTATGTTGTGGTTGAGGTGGTCCCAATGGGGTTTGGTTTCCATCAGGTTTGAGGTCACATGGTCGAACCCAATATAAGATAAGGACTGCATGTATAACCAACAAAATGCAATTGCAATAAAAACAGAAATCAAGGTTATCAATCCCATGCATGCAATGAGCCTCTCTTGTGGACTATTAAATTACCATACCGTTCTAAAAAGTTTTAAAATCTAGTAGCTTAGAATCTTAAGCAAAGGGCCAAAACAAATAAATATTAATAAGTCTCATATTCTTAAAGACTAATTCTCAAATGTTGAAAAGTAGATAGTAGCTCAGATTTTCTAACAAAGGAATTTGTTCGAGATGTGAATAAAATAAAATAATTTTGACATTGAATTTATTTTGGGATGACCCACTTAGAGAGGTGTTGTTACCTAGTATCATGTGATTGATTTGAAGAACACGACAGAACTCGAGCATCTCTAAGTAACAAGAAATGTGAACATAGGATTCAGGAATAGCTCACAAATGTCCTTTGAAATTTTGTAAGAATCTAACAACTACAAAAGTGTGTGTGTTTTTTTCCCTCTATAGTCTTGATCAGGGATTCAATGAAAGTTGAGTAATGAGTGTAAAATCATATTTGAAAATTGAGATCATGCATTGTTGAACCGTCGTCAAGCCTCTTCTCCATAATTTATAAAGCCTCAACACTAGTTCCCATAAAACATAGAAGGAAATACATGGCCCATGGATTATGGAAAAAAATTGGAAATGCAGGGGAACCCAAAATCGATGGGCATTGGGAAAAATTGTTCCCTCTAAAAATGCTATGAAATTTGTGGGAAAAATCGATGTCGAAAAGATTCATTCGAGGAGATGCGGGTGAATTGGTTGCCATAAAGCCCTAATTTGAGGATATACATGTTAAGTAACTCCAAACACACTTTGGTTTAGAAAATATGGGCAATGCATTCACCAAAAATCTAGATTCTAAAAAAATCGGGGCGAATTGACAATTTGTTCATGAAATCGGGAGGGCAAAATCTCTTTCCACTGATTTTCTTACTGTTTTTTAGGGGAAGAATTAGTTTCCATATCTATCTTTTATTTTATTATATGGGCTAAATATTCTAATTTTTTTAAACACTAAGTGAATGAAAAATCACCCCTTCAGAAATTGGAACCCTAAAATTTCTCCCATTTGCAAAATTTTGCCCCTAAAATCATTTATGCTAGGCTCTAGTTCTTGGGCTTTGAAATTGTTTGGTAATGCATGTGAATCAATAGAAACAATGGGTTGAGAATATTGCTCAAGAGGAGGTAGTGGTGGCAACGATAAAGAAACTGTTGGACATCCTCCAACATGAGGGGAAGGAGAATGTACAATATCATTCCAATCATCATTGACTGGGACTTCAGGTGGTAAAGACACATGTGACTCAACTGGTATTCCAGAGATGCTAGGATGGGGGCACAAAGGTGTTTTTCCATGTGGAGGAGGAGGTCGAAAGGCTATTTTCCCAACTAAGTTTAAGAAACCCATATGTAAGAGTTGATTAAACTCTTTTGAATCGACATCAAAATGAATTGAAAATTGAAGCCTTTTGTATCCCCCTTGCCAAAAATTGTTTGGCCTTCTTTCTCTGCCTTTGTTTCCTCTGCCATGGCTATCTCTACTAAAAAATATCTTCTATAAAGTATGAGGCTAAGTTAGAGTATGCATACAAGAGAAAGTGAAACAACAAACACCATTGCATTAACATAGTTTTAGAAATATCTTTGACTCGATCAAAAAAAAAACATGCAAGCAACCATGGATAAAAGGGGGAAATGATAACCCTCAAGAAACTTTCATCTCTGCTTTGAAATACTTCACCATTTCATACAACTAATTATTATTAAAAACATGGGAATTTCAATGTAATTGGGAATGTGAGGGGATTTGTATTGTATGGAAAGTGAAATAAATGGCAAGGACAGTAATGTCACATGTTTAAAAAATTAACACATCCATCATCAACCATGTTTGGAAATCCAAATGATTTTCCATAATAATTTCATGTATGCCATGTTAAACCTCTTTTGATTATTGCTAACATATCACTCTCATTGTCCATGAAACCTTTTAAATAGTTATGTATCAGGGGTAAGAAATATGGATTAAATGAAAGTGAAATTTAGGAACCATAAATAATTCATGTAAAATGAGAGTATGGAGGGAATTGTCCCTGAACAATTATTCATTTTTCAAAATATAAATATGATTTCATCTGAATAGAATACAAAAAAACAATCACTTTGAAATACATTCCTTTCCAAAATCTGTCCTTGACCATAATATTTTATTCCTTTGCTACCAAAATCCATATCAACTGATATAGAAAATAATTTTAATTTCATGCAACAAGAGGAGTAAATATGGAATTTAAAAATGATAAACGTTTCTAGGAATAGGGGAATAATTTATGTAAAATGGAAGAATGAGGGATTTGGTCCTGCATGCAAAAATAAAAACATTTCTAAATCACAAAAAATATTTGAGTTATATTTCCTTTCACTTCAAATGTTCATTCCCATAACCATAATTTCAATCAAAAATATGTATGTACAAGAAATGTAG
The DNA here is from genome assembly GCA_009831015.1 of Picea engelmannii. Lineage (NCBI taxonomy): Eukaryota > Viridiplantae > Streptophyta > Pinopsida > Pinales > Pinaceae > Picea > Picea engelmannii. The sequence continues at coordinate 42,474 of ML822759.1, forward strand.
CATTTGCATGTGGCCTTTCATATCACTTAATGTCTATCAAAATAATACTCATGGAAAAATTATAAAGTCGATGTAAAACCCTTCAATAATATGATATATTAACCAAAATGAATCTTTCCTTGGTTGAATAATTTTAATCTAGCCCCAGAAGCATAACGCTCAATTTATAATCCATCAAATAATCTATTTAATTAAGCCAACAAATGTATCATATATATGGCTCATTCCTAAATTAAATATATACAACAAAGGGATTCAAAACTGGGTTGTATTCCCTTTCACAACTATAGGTTCAATACTACCCAAAAAAGCACAGAGGTTATTAGGCTTAGACGAATACATAAACTCCTTACCAATTCGATATTTTTCCTCGACGTGCACATGATTAAAACCACAGGGTTTTAGCAATAAAATAATATGATCAAGGAATCCTCATATTCCATGATAGGTTTTTAAAACTTCAACCAACTATCGCTAAGGGAAAAGAGTTGTGAGATGACCTCCAAATAGACGAGTTCACAATTGGATGATGTAAATATTACCCTTTTCTTTATTTGAAAATAAATTAACCCTGGCAAGATGTTAATATTTCCTTGTGAAAGGGATGAAGAGGTGTCAAACCAACAAAGATGTAAGAACTCACATAAGCCGGGCTTCAATATGGGACGTCTTAAAACCCATAATTAATCATGAAATAACATGACCATGAAACTCATAAATCTCAGAGTAATGGTAGTTTGCAATAGTGTTTTACTTGTAACAAACCAGATGACAAGACAATTTTTCAAGGAAGTTCCTTGTAATATGCGGTTGGGTGAAATAAGGGATGGTTCATAACCTTTGACTATGAAACAAAATACATAAAGAGGAAAAACTAGGAGTCTTTTACACTTTGTGACCAAGGCTTGAAGTATAACAAATGGAGAAGGAGGTTGTTACACTTCCCTCACATTTTTGGAAAAGAACATAACTAAAACAACTCGACAAAAAAATGAGTTATATACAATGAGTTCACACAACCAATACTGGAGATAACATTTTCCAAGATGAGGGTTAACACCGGAGCAATAAACCAATGAAATTTCTTGTAGAAGTGACAAAATGAGTCAAGAGGGTAACTCAAACAACATACTCATTCACCAATCAAATAGATCTATTTTTAAACCATTGTCGCAAACAAAAGAAATGCATTTGATGGATACAAGCTAAAATAAGCATACCTTTCTTTGGTGTCTAATATGCTTCCGAAAAACAAGTCTTGCAGTCACCACAAACTACCATAGTGAAACTTGGACCAGAGTGTCAATATCCAATGCAGAATCAAGAAATGAAATGCCAAAATCCTAGAAAAGGTGGTATACCTCAGCTAGCTTGCGCTCCATGCATTGAATGCATGGAGTTCATGCTCTTCGAAAATGTAATCGCATTAACTTTGAAATCCATATCATATTCCACTACTCACTAACAACCAACCATATGTCTGAAAACATTTTCAAATATGCGAGTGTTCGCATGCCATATAACCACGTCAACATACCAATAATGCTGCCAACTCAAACGACAGGTGGGGTTTCACAGCAACCTCATATACAATATTCAAAAATTAAAACCACATCGAAAGCGCATGAATAATACAACCAAAAAATATATTCCATATTCGATGCTATGGTATAACTATGAAGTGGTCGACGACTTGAACATAAAGTTCATATGTTATACCATATGCAATGAAAACTTTAGAATATTGACCCTTTGATTTCAACTTATCACCTTTATATATGAAACAAATGTTTCCATATATGAATTTAGTAACATATGAAAGTAATAACATTGATGATATGAGGAACCACAACTTTTAAAATATGTGGTAAACCATACAACAAAAGAAACTTGTGATCTCTAGACCACACCATCTTTTAGAACTCAACCTTTTGTAATCAATGCTAGTTGAGACTCAACAAAAAAAATCCTCAGCGCCTCATAATCTTCCTGTAATGCTATTTATGAGTTAAATGTGCATAGGAAAGAGGATCGTTTGAATTTTTTTATGAACATAACCTTTCTTGTTTTATGTGCAATAAGATCAATGATAGATCCCATAATCAAATGAAGAAGGAAACATTACAACTGCATAATCTTAATGAGACCCTTTCAATAAAGTGGTGGAATTCATTCCTGGATATAATTGAAATTAAACATCCATTATTTCTTCCTAGGGGGTCCCACCTATAGTTAAAATATTTATATATCATAGATAGTTAAAAAATTTAAATTATGCCTTGCAACCATTTGCAGTCTGGTGGCTAGTTGTGAGTTTGCGAGTCAACGGAGGGTGAGTATGAGGAGATGGATTTTCATCTACACCATTATCCTCTATAGAAGAAGAAACCATAATAGGGGTACTAGCAAAAAAAATTGAAATAGAAAAGAGAAGATGACACATTCACTAAAGATGGCTATCGGTCTAAAGATGGAACAAGTGCATGATGAGGCACATAGGTCATGATCTTCTTCAAATATGACATCTCTCCTAATAATAATTTATGTTGAATTAGGTTGAAGAAGCCTATAACCTTTTACATTTTCAGAGTATCCAAAAAAAAATGCATCTTTCACTCCTACATTGCAATGCTTTCCTTTTCTCTTGAGGGATGTGAGCCCATGTGAGCCCATGCTTCATTACTAAAATCACGAACGTGGCTTACACCTGGTTATATCTTCTTTTGATGTTATACATTTTAAATCCTTTGTAGGATGTGATTAACTATGTAATTGGAAAAAATAATGGCTTCAACCCATAAATGTGGGCTTAATCCCTAAAATTGGATCATATAATTTTCCATTTCTTTTAATGTGCTATTTTTTCTTTCAATAACACTATTTTGTTGTAGTGTATATGGAACATTGCATTACATTCAAATGGTGTGTTCAGTGTAGCTGTAAATTTTTGTTAACGTATTTACCACCATTATGTATTATTAACTTCTAAAGTTGACATCCAAATTGTTTTTCTACAAGGGCCTTGTAGGCTAGAAACATGTTTAAAAATTCACTTTTAAGTTATAATAAATAAACCCAGGTGCCTTTCGTGAAGTTATCAATGAGGTTTAAAAAGAGCTTTAACATAGAGAAAGAAGTAGGAGGAAGTGGACCAGGGAAATCACTATGAAAAATGTACAAGGGGGTTAATGCATACCAAAAGGCATGTTTGTCAAATTTTTCTCGGTGGTGTTTGCCAAAATATAGTGGGAACACACATAGGCTCTGTAAGAAACAAGAGGAAGATTAGTGACCATATTATGTTTACATCACCACAATGAGCGATAATATAGATGACCAAATGACTAATGCCAAAGTTTTTCGATGTCGATCCATATTATTTTAAGAACTACATGAAGGTAAAAATAGATATAACAAGGAAATTGCAAGGAACACAGTAATACAATAAAACTCATATTCTATTAAGAATGTCTGGAATACAAAAGACTGTAAAATGTAAAGAACACAAGCTAGCTAGAATGGTGGTAGCTTATCTCTGAAGAGAGATGCATTAGCTACACTCATTTGAAAGAAGTTGATTAAAATGAGGCTCCAAATGAATTTTTAACATAAAGAATAAATGTGAAAACCCTAAACATCCAAAACCCTAACCCCAAAAGATGAAACGCCAAAAGGTTTGTGGGCCCCAATGAGGTTAGTTGATACGTCAACTTCCCAAGGGCACAACTTTTGCATACGATCTATGTTTATGGCGCTCGATACCTCGTTGGAAAGGTATGGATGAATATTAAACATTATGAATGGCCCAATATATACCAACATGGAAATATTGGGAGCTTCCAAGTAAAAAAAAATCATTTAGGGCCTCAAAACAGATCAGAAAGATTGTAGAAAAAATACCAAGATGGAAACTGTAATTTGAGCCAGTAGAATAGGTGGGTGGCCACCGATTTCCACATGGATCATTCCTCCCCCATTAGGAAACAATGTTCTCCATTGATTCAAGTTCCTCCATCATATGGGAAACTTCTGTTGAATTTGACTCCGAGTGAGCCACTTTCCCCGATGAAGAAACTACCCTATTTTGACGAACCGATAGAGTTGGATGTTTTGTTGGTGAGTGCCCTTCATCTTGGTGTCCATGATCCAATCAACTGTCACCTATTCAATTCATTCAGGATTTATTTTTGTAGGGTCCAAGTGCTCTACCATGTCCGAAGTGTCCAGGTGAGGTGGAAAATATGGTCAAAGCAGTTCCACATTAAATATCGGGTGCAAGCCAAGGAAAGGAGGAATACTTAATTCAAAATCATTCTCATCCACAACATTGGTGATTGTGTAAGGCCCATATCAGAGTTGGTGTATCTTCCTATGGGGTCCTTTGAGGCGCTATTTTTGCAAATGCAACCATACCTTATCTCACATCTTAAACTTATGTCGTACTTGATGTTGATCGTGGCGTTGCTTGTACTTGGAATTGGATTTTTGAAAAATATCATGAACTTGTTTATGGATGTGTTGGATTTTCTCAACAAATTTGACTGCTTGACCAACTTCGATCTGAACATGGGAGGACTCTTCTTGTGCAACTTCAATGGGAAGATATTTGACAATGGGGGCCAATGGTTGGAACCCCAAGTACACCTAAAAATGGTTGTGGCCAATAGAGATGTGGAAGAATTTTTTGTAGCTATGGATGTTTGGAATTTTACATACTAAGGATATGGAAAATATGTTAAGGTTTAAGCTATTATTAGAGTTCTTTGCATTTCACTAGATAAAAATAGAATAAGATAGGATCACTGAGAAATACACAATCACAAGAGACACATCATTTATCCTGGGAAACCCTCATGGGGGAGAAAACCCAACAAAACTTCCTTATTATAGATAGCCAATACAATGCCAAGAGATAACTCAAACAAATACAGAAGTTCCTCTCCCAAGAATGTGCCTCTCTCTCTCTCTCTCTTCTCCAACTGCAGCTTTGAAACTTGCTCCTTAAATGAAAAAGTGAGTGTGTGTACAAATGAGGTGCTAGCCTCTCTTAGTTATACAATATGGCACATGTGAACTGGGGTGTCTTTTCACTGGCTGGGTTGACTTCTCATTATGGGTGGTTATAACCACTTTAATATATTATGGGTGGTTATAACCACTTTAATATATTCTGGGGCTGACTTTTCATTTAGCCCATTACAATTAGGGTTTGACCAATCCGCAAAAGGGGATTTGGTCAATTACAATACCCGACATGATCAATCCACAAAAATGAATTGATCTAATGAATAATACATCAATAATAATTAGAATACTCTTTGCAGTTACATTATTTCAACACCCCCCCCCCCCTTAACAACAAGGGTATTCTATAATAGCATCAAGCGAGAGAGAGGGAAACATAATCAACAACATCTTGGAACACTGACTGACATATCTATAAATGATTGGAAGTTTTTCTCATCGTCAATATCATCATTCACAACAAAGAGCTGGAATGGCATCATCATCCGAATTAGCATGAGGCTAAGGTAATATCATCATCATCTTCAGCGTGAGGCTAAAGTAACATCATCATCTTTGGAATGAAAGATTAAATGACATCATCATCATCATAATCATCTTCAGCAAGGAGTTGAAGTGGCGCCATCATCATCATCTTCAACAAGAATTTCAAGTGGCATCATCATCATCATCTTCAGCAAGAAGTTGAAGTGGCATCATCATCATCAAATTCAGTAGGAAGATGAAGTGGCATCATCATCATCAACTTCAACAGGAAGTTGAAGTGGCATCATCATCATAAATTGCATCAACATGGATTATTATAACACTAATACATCATCATCATGAAAAACAACACAAGGCTGATACAACATCAAAAGCAGTAATATCACAGCACAAAGGCTGGAACATCATCAACAACAACAACATCACAGCATGAAGGCTGGAGCATCATCAACATCAGCACTAGGCTGAGAGTCTTCAGCACGAGGTTGGCATCACAACACGAAGCTGACAACACATCATCACAACACGAGGTTGGCACATCATTATAGCACGAGACTGGCATCACAACACTTAAGTTGGCACATAATCACAGCGCGAGGGAGGCACATCATCATAGCATGAGGCTGGCATGTCATCAGCAAGAGGCTGGCATCACAACAATTAAGTTGGCACATCATCACAACAATTAAGATGGAATCACGACACAACAATTAATTTGGCATCAATAATTAAGTTGGAATCTCAACACAACAATTATGTTGGCATCAAAAATTAAGTTGGAATCTCAACACAACAATTAAGTTGGAATCACAACACTCGGCTGGCATCTCAACACAACAATTAAGTTGGAAGCATAGCACTCGGTTGGCATCTCAACACAACAATTAAGATGGAAGTACAGCACTAGGCTGGCATCTTGACACAGCAATTAAGATGGAAGCACAACACTAGGATGGCATCTTGACACAACACTACTCCCCCTATCGAGGGAGGTCCTTTTGGACTATACCGAGCTTATCTTGAAAGTGATCAAACTTTACAAGAGATAGAGGCTTGGTCAACACATCAACAACCTGTTCATATGTGCTAACATATTAGAGCTATATGGCTCTTCTATGCACCATGTCATAGATGTAATGGTATTGGATCTCTATGTGTTTCGACTTGTAATGAAATACATGATTCTCTGTAATCTTTGTGCAGCTTTGGTTATCACATAGGATCATGGTTGCTTCCATCTCTAGGTTGAGTAGACAAGTCAACAACTTATGAAGCCATATGGATTCACAACTGGCAGAACACGCAGCAATGTATTATGCTTTTGTTGTGCTGAAAGCAATGCTTTATTGCTTTTTACTCTGCCATGAGATCATGGATGATCCCAAACTGAAACAACATCCTGAAGTGATCTTCCTGTCAGAGACACTTCTAGCCCAATATGAATCAGTGTACCCACTCAGTGTGAAATTATGATCTCCATCATAACTGAGACCATAATCTAATGTACCCTTAAGGTACCTCATCACATGTTTTGTAGCAACTAGGTGAACATGTATGGGTTCTACCGGAAACTGACTCAAAGTTTTCACGGCAAAACAGATATCTGGCCCGGTGTTCGTCAGATACATCAATGATCCAATGATCTGTCTATACAGTGTGGCATCAATCAATTCTGACAAAGTGTCGACCAGAAGCTTCAGCTTCATTTCCATGGGTGTATTCATGGACTTGCACTCCAACATATCAAATCTCTTCATGATTTCAACTGTATACTTCCCTTGGTTAAGGAAGATTATCTATGGGCTCTGCCATACCTCAAGACCTAAGAAATAATGCATTAGGCCAAGGTCTTTCATCTCAAATTCTGAAGTGAGCTTCTTGTTACATTTAATGATGAGTTTTTCTTCTCCAGTTAAGAATAATTCATCCACATATAGCAGCAATATCACCGGCTCATCATTCATAACCTTGAAGTAGAGGTTAGAATCATCTTTACTCTTATTAAATCCCAAGCTCATCATAAAACTGTATATCCTCTACAATATCAATCTCTAGGAGCTTGCTTCAACACGTACATATCCTTCCTCAACTGGCAGACATGAGTCTTTCTATCTTCAATCTTCAAATCAATTTTTATCATTACATTGTATGAATCTGGTACACTTGCTCAGTTGCAAATCAATCTGCACAATCATGTGCTCGCTCTATGTGCTTTCTATAAGGCACTATTTATCTCACTATCTGGGAGTATGTCCTCTAATCTCTCTTCAACTGTTCCTTCTGGAATCTGGGACTCTACACCTGCAGCTGCTCTGAGGTTGAGAATGACTGCTTCATTCTCACTATGGCTGCTAAAATCTGAGAGCAACTCCTCTTATTCTATCATGGCAACAGTTTCATCTGAAACTGAGAGTGGCTCAATAACTGATACTGAAGATAGCTTTTCTTCTTTCATGGAGGTAACTCTATCTTTCATTGTAGTCATGTCTCCATGACCCAACTAGTGTACTACACCAACTACCACTCGGTTTTAAAAATGGGGATTACTCCCCCTGCATATCATACTATATATGAATCATGGTTGTTTTGGTTGTCTTCATAAATACTGGAACTATTTCTTCAATAAGTGTCTCGTCATAGTCTTCTCCCTTTTGTTGGGAGAATCCTCTGGACATACATCAGGCTTTGTACATATGCGACATGTTTGATCTGTATAGATCAATATTGGAAGTCAATACTGAATTTTCTTCTCACGGAAGAATCCATATCCTAGTCTTTTTGAATGGCTTCCTTCTTTGTCACTGAAACAAGGGAATATTCCCAGGAGATTTCATATCTCCTAGAAGTTTCTGAAGCTACGATCTAGTCTTCTCATGGCATCTGTCTCCCAGTCATGGAAATTGACTCTTCATATGATACTTTCTGAGATAAGGCTTACTCTCAATTTCTTCTGAGTCTATAAGGATTTCATCATCTCTTATAGGGTATACTTGGTGTTGAATACCAATTCTAGATGTGAAAGACAAAGTCAGGCTTCAAACAAGTTTTGCTTCTCGTTCTAATGTTCGGTCATCTTTGAAGCCTTCTTCTCCTTTCAATCAATCTTCATATGAGATATTCTGAATCTCAAGAGATAGCTTATTATTCATATTCTTTGGTGCATGAGTGTATATGGTCATGTACATAGTCTGCTTCATGTCTCATATAATATGTTGCCTTCTATAACCTTCACTATAGCTTTCCAATGGTTATCACTTGTGACCTGAAACAAGGTCAACAAAACAACAAGCAAGAATAATATCCTTTTGATAATAATAGATAAAGCAATAGCATGAATAATCATCACAATAGCTCCTTTAGAGCTATCACTCGTGGCTTGTTTGAAGCAACGATCAAAAGTAAGAGATACATTACGAAATGAGGTCAACACTCTTATAGTGTTGTGATCGAACATTCCTCCATGGCAACCTGGAACTAACACACGAGGTTTCTCCTAGAGGAGGTGTTAGTTGTATCAGGCAAACGATTACATTAAGTATTTACTTCTATATGCTCACATGCTATCAAGTATAATACTTTACAAAGACTATTATCTCAACTATAGTGGTTACTTGTAAAGGGATAGTCATCAACTTGTCATGTGTACCTTTGAATCTTATCAGCTTGATTGATCAAACTTGGAGCCTTGTCCTCAAGAATGGGTGTGCTTT
>ML822759.1:65692-100399 GCA_009831015.1 Picea engelmannii
CAAGTTCTCTTTATAGGCAATTTGATGATGGTTTAAAGCATTTATTGAATAAGGGATTGATTGAATACATTGATTGCTACATCATCTTGACATTTATTGGTGAATTGATATTATTTCCATTATTGTATTAGTGAACATTGATTTCATCAATATCTATTTGTCATAATTGCTTATATATTGATATCAGATAGTTATATGAAGTATTAACTCTTTGACTCATAGCCTACATGTATTAGTTTGTTGTTGCTTTGTTTTGGGCAGGTGTTCTCATTTGGGCCTACACTTCATTATTGGTTGTTTAGCCGGACTATCTGCTCTTGGTGGTGACCTCTGAAGAGGGAATTTCACTTTGACCTTTATACCTTAGCCTCTTCAAAACTCCAGGTTACCGGGGACGTCTCCCCTGGGCCTAACCTCCCTAAATAGAAATAACCTCCCCATCGTGGTGACATTGGGTGGGGTAGGTTCCTGTTACGCCAGTTTGGCCTCTATCTTCTAGCCTTTTGACCTAGCTACAAACTGTGCGATAACAAGGTGTATAGCCCCTGTTTCTTGATGGTGGGCTTGGAAATGACATAGGCAATGCAAGATTTGATGTACGTTGTGACATATTTTCGAAGCTTCAAGCAACAAAAATGATTTTGCAGTACTGCCATTGTTTTTTCTACACCAAAATGTCCTACTGCCCGACTGTAATGAGCCTCCCATATCACGTTTGCACACTCATTTGAAGGAACACAAATATGGCTCAGATGGCATAACAATCCATCCTAGATATGAAAGTCTAGAACTATTTTCCATGTGCTCAATGTTTGATAGACAACAAGAAATCCAAAGTCATTATTCTATAATTGTGGCCACTTGGACATCTCATGCCCACAAGAGTTAAGAACCGTGGTTAGCGCCACAAACAGGGGTTGACTGAGGCAATCTGTGACATGGATGGTGTTGCCCTTATTGTACTTGATGTTTAAGTGGAATTGTTGTAGGTACTCGAACCATTTATTATGACAAACATTATGTAACTTTCCTTGTGTCTACATGAATTACATAGGCCCGTGATCAATGTGGATGATCATTTTATTCCCCCGGAATGTAATGCTTCATTGTCGACATACCTACACAATTAAGTACATCTCTTAGTCATGGGTGGGATATCTTCGAACAACATTAGATAATGTTTCACTATGATAGGATATTGGATGCCCATGCTGAGTGAGGAATGCAATGATATCATAATTTGAAGCATCTGTCTCAATCTCCAATGGTTGTTGCGGGTCTGGCAGAATAAGGACTGGTGATGAGCAGAGTCAGAATTTCAAATCCTTGAATGTTTTTTTTGGGTTGGAAACCACACAAGCTTAGCCTTCACTCCACCCTTGGTCACTTGTCTTATGGCTCAAGCGATTTGACGGTAGAAGTTGGAGCTCGATCATTGTCTTCAGGGATGACTAGTCACGGATGACTTGGATATTGGATGGATCCACATGCACACCCTACTCATCCACGATATATCACAAATATTGGAGTCTTTGCATGCCGAAGGAACACTTCTCGAAATTAACATATAACTTGTGTTTTCGCAGGGTGCCCAAGACCTATTGAATATGATTCAAATGTTCCTCCCAAGTTTTGTTAAAGATGAGGATGTCATCCATATATGAAACCACAAAGGAGTTTGTGAATGGCTGCAATATATCACCTATCATCCACATGAATTGTTCAATTTGTAGCTTTGGGAGGTATTCCCACAAGAGGTCGAGGTGCCAGGCATGTGAGAATCTTTGTTGGCACCAGACCAACCTTTCATTTCAACGAAATTGACCTTGGAATGAGACTAGGAAATCATGGGCACGTTGATGGGCTTTGTGGGCTTGTGATGGGGTGTCACACCCACAAAGATGAATGAAATATTCTAATTAATTGTTGAGTTTAGGAAGGGATCCTAAAATCACTCATTAGACTTGTATATAGAGGAGAGAAGTCATTGTGGCAATTTATCATTGTGGTATCATGTAGTTAGCATAAGTGAGTAAACACTTGTGCTAGGGAGCATGGAAATTGTAGCAAGGAGATTTATGCACCTAGGTAATCTGGCCTAGTGTTGTTGGATCACATGTGGGAAGTGAGGAAGGACACATGTACGAAGGAACAAGTTGTTCATACATGTACGTAGGTTGCAGTGGGTTCAATCGCATATGTACACATGTTGCGGTGGGAACAATCATGTATGTATGTGGGTTGGATTAAGGTGAGTCAAGTATACGCGGATTGAAGTGGGCATAGTCACGTATGTATGTGAGTTGCAGTAAGGTGAATCACATATACACATATTGCAGTGGGCACAATTATGTATGTACACATGTTGTAGAAGGGTGAATCGCATACATTCATACAAGGTTTTTTAGCAGGAGTAGGATTTTACATGTCAACGTCATTAGTAATACAAGTGACGTCAGCAGGTCGTACAAGTGGTCTACAACATATTTGTAAGTTTGGATTTGTCCCAAGTGTATTGTTTATATTTTGTGGTTTTGGAAGGACAAGGTTTTCCTTATATTTTGGTGAAATTGTGTTGTCTAGGAGGTATGGTTTTTCTCTCAGGATTTTTGAATTTGACAAGGTTACAAAACATAAATTTTGTGTCTCATGTGTTTGATGATTCATCTATGATATTGTTGTTTCCGTTGCATATATTTTTCATTCAATAATTTTTCAGTTTGAAATTTTTTAGTGATAACAACTAGGTTTTACTGTTAGCTCACTAGGAAGCAATTTTTCAGATCTGAAAATTAGTCACATAGAGTTGCATGCGAAAATTGACATGGTATCGGAGATTGGGATTTTAAGAGAAGGGGATCATATTGAGATACATCTCGGATACACCACTAGAAGAATGTTGTTATTTTTCTAGGCAGGTCACCATGGAGAATTGGTTGGTGGATAGTTGAGCTTCTCGTCATATGATAGGGTCACATAAACACTCACCAATCTAACAGATTAGAACTCACGGTTGCAAGTGGACCTTGGAGATAATTCCAAATATGTATTCAAGGGAGTTGGAACAACTTCATTTCAGCTTAAGTTTGAAAATCTTCTCAAGATGAGTGAAGTGTAGTATGTATCTAGACTGAAGAAGAACCTACTCTCTATCTTGGCCATGGATGACAAAGGGTATGCAATGGAATTTGTTGATGGGTAGGTTCTTTCTTGGACAAATGGATTGAGTCTTGACTCAACAAAAGTCATTGGGACTCATGATGGAAGTCTCTACAAACTGACAGGTCAGCTATCTCAAGGCCTGGTGCATGACAATGATAATTTATGCGAGCTTTGGCATAAGATATTGGGACAATTACATCACCATACATTTCTTGTATTAAGGAAGATGGTTGCATGTCTTCCATAGTTTGGACCTAAACACTAGGGAGTATGCAGAGGTTGTGCACTATGAAATAATGCTAAGGCTACTTTCCCCTGATGGTTGGGTGGAAATGAAAGAGAACTGCCTATGGTTAAACGAGCAGACCCATTTTTTGTAATTTTTGCTTGGTTAAATATTCTTGAGATATTGGTTATTTACTGCAATTGTGAACTACTCTAGCATTCAAAAAATTCAACATGGTATCATAACAGTGTTCCTGAAGAAGCCATTGCACAAAATTCTCTAACACCTCTTCTGCTAGTCGCTACCTTCTTGTTGCAGTTATGAGACTGCACTTGTGACTACAATGCCCCCCCCCCTTTCCTGTTAATCTAGTTTTAGCACTTTCCCTTGATCGTTGGGCCTATTTTCTTCACATTAAAGTGTTCCTTGGTCCAACGCATCCCTTGCTACCTTCAGATTGCAAGTTGGAGCACTTTGAAGTTTTAGGGTTTGTCGTTGTTGTCGGATGGTGTTGTTTCTTACCATTGTTTCCGGGTGTATGCTAATTTATATCATTATCATGAGGGTTTTTGCAAGAGAAGGGACTTTTGTCCAAGCAACAACTTAGATCCAGAGGGATATCAGATCCAATACATTCAGAGGAACAATGCACCCTCTAGGCTTGATTGTTTTTTATATGCCTCTAGTTGTTATGGCACCATTGAGATCTTATGTTTTTGATATATTGGAGTTATGATCATTATACTAACCACATAATACTAGAGATGCATTTGTTTATCTCCCCTCTAGAATATATTCTTGTTTTTTTGTTTGTTTTGGGCAGGTTATATTGCTAAATGCCATGGAGGTTGCCATGGAAATGTTATTGTTCATGTTTTCTTGTTTCGGGAAGGTTACCTTGGAGGCATGTCACTAGTGATAACTCTGAGAGGGAGCTATAGTGATGGTTGCAGAAGACAACTTATTATATGATCTCTGGTTTGAGACATGAACCAGTCTGATCAAAGTTTGTACAGATTGACAGTTCACCAATTATGGCATAAGAGACTTGCTCATTTGAATTATAGAGCTCTTCCAGTTCTAGGGAAGATGGTGACAGGGTTTCCACAGCTCTATGTTGAGCATGATGGCATTTTTAGAGGTTGTGCTCTTGCACAAATTCCAAGGAATCTTTTTCGAGCAGTGACAACAGATCCAAGGGGATCTTGGACTTTGTACATTCATATTTGTGTGGGCCTATGACAGTTGCTTCCTTGACTAGATCTGGTCTCATGGATGAGACAGTGGAAGTGACTGTGACAGGTTGGAAACTTCATGATATTTGGGTGTCATGTTTACATTCACGTACCCAAGGAGAAAAGGACAAATTTATACCTTTCAGCCAGGAAGGGTACATTTGTTGGGTATTGTGAATCGTCGAAGGCATATCAGATCTACATCCCAGGTCAAAGACAGATTGAGGTGTGCAGGGATGTTTCCTTTGAGAAGGAGGTGGCGTTCATGAGATTTAGAGGATCTCACATGCAGATTGAAAGTGAGATGCAGGAGGAGATGGTGTCTTTTCCCCCTCACCCTTCAGTAGCTCAAAAGGAGACAGTTGAGCTTGTTGATCCAGTTGATCCACTACATCCTATTGATGTTCCTAGAGATATTATAGTAGGTTGGAAGAGGCATGCATGGGCTCATCGGGATCTGCAAGAGGCAGAGAGATATGCTCTCCTCGTGGTACTTTAAAAAAAAGTAAGAGACATCGGAGATTCTCAAGCTATGTTTCATATATGAGCCACATCATTTATTCTAAGCCTTCCTATTATGAGGAGGAATCCAGTCAGCCAGTATGGAGAGATGCCATGATGGAGGAGTATCAGTCCATCATGAAGAATGATGTGTGGGATATTGTTCTGAGACCCAAAGGGAAGTCTATGGTGATTTCCAAGTGAATTTATAAGATAAAACATGCAACTGACGAGAGCATCGAGAAGAATAAAGAGAGATTTATTGCCAGAGGATTCTCTCAGGTGGAGGGAGTAGACTATGAGGATAAATTTTCTCTTGTTTCTCTATATACCTCCATTCAGACGATTATTTCACTTGCTTCAGCCTTGGGTTGGAGATTACATCAGATGGACGTGAAGAAATATTTCCTCAAATGGTGAGATTGAAGAAGAGGTGTATATCGAGCAGCCATATGGTTTTGTGATTTATGGGAAGGATTCCCATGTGTGCAGGTTGAAGAAGGCCATGTATGGACTCAAGCAGGCACCTCATGCTTGGTATGCGAGGATTTATGGATACCCGATGAGTTTGGGTTCGAGCAAGAGTGTTGTTGATGCCATCCTGTACTATAAGATTGTTGATGGTGAGTCCCTGATTTTGATCCTGTACGTTGATGATTTATTTCTCACCAGAGTAGAGCATCTCTTTACTTGGTGCAAGCATGAGTTGGCTTCTGAATTTGAGATGAAGGATCTCGAAATGATACATTACTTCTTGGGACTGGAGGTGTGGCAGAGAAATGATGAGATCTTCCTCAGTCAAGGGAAGTGCACAGTTCATATCTTGAGGAGATTTGGAATATTGGACTGTAATTCCATGACCACACCGATGGTGATGAATCTAAAGAAGTTGAGTGAGTCTTCTTCTGATTCAGACTTGATTGATCTAACCATATACCGACAATTGATTGGATCATTGATGTATCTGGTTAACACTAGACAAGATATTTTTTATGCAGTGAGTGCACTTATCCAGTTCATGAGTCAACCGAGGAAGATACATTGGGTGGTTGCGACATGCTTCCAATGTTGACAAGAGATTGTAGAGATATGTTGATTCAGATTGAGCATGGACCGTAGTTGACAGGAAGAGAACCTCAGGGTGTTTCTTCAATTTTGGATATGTCATGGTTTCCTCGTGTAGCAGGAAACAAACTTATGTGGCTTTGAGTACCACAAAAACCAAGTATATTGCAGTATGTATGGCATTATGCAAAGTAGTGTGGATTCAGAATATCCTTGTAGGATTGTCTGATCAGATATTGGATCCCATCGTGATTCATTATATTCAAGATATAGTGGAGAGGAAGACAATACTAGTGGAGTACCTTCCTACAGATGATCAAATTGCAGATGTTCTCACCAAGCCTCTTGCCAAGTCAAAGTTTGAGTACTTCCATAATAAAATTGGAGTGGAATGTCCCTCTCGTTCAGAGGGAGAATTGATTATTGCAACTTCGTGATACATTCCTCTGTGATGATACTCCTCCATGGAATGAGTTGAGTATGACACTTATCGATGGAATGATAAGTTGTACTGGGTTGGTCCCCAACAAACTTTGGGTTGTAAACCATGTGATTGAGATATATCTCCAGGTATTCTCCGCATGGTAGTGGGTTGGGTCAATCTGTGAGAACACTCTTCAGATCTTCTACCCAGGGCAGTGGGTTGGGTCAATCTACGAGTGTGTTGTGCCTTCTCCCTATATTCTCCCCGATGGACTGAGTTGGGTTGACCTGTGAAGGGTATTCTCCTCAGTTGTGTTGGGTTGGGTTGACCTAAGATGGGTCTTCTCCCCATATGGATGGGTTGGGTCGATTTGTGGGGATGCCCCTAATATTATCCCCATATCGGGTTGGGTTGAATCAGGCTGGGTTGACTTGGAGAACGCTCCTTTGAGACAGAGTTAAGCATGACACTTGTCAGAGTAGTGAAAATTTGTCCTGGGGTGGCACCCAACGTCCCATGGGAGTATACCATGAGGACACGTCCTTTGGGAGTTGACCAAGTGAAAACATCATGGGTGAGTAGGTCATTGATGATGCACTACGAGTGGGTAGGTCCTAGTGCCACACTACATGAAAGTAGGGCCTAGTGTATTCTAGTGGTGATGAAGCCCTAGAAAAGGTCCACATTGGGTGTATTCATGTGCTATGTGATGATCCTACCAATAGCATGGTTTGCGTGACCATGTCATGGTCAGAGTACCATGGCATAGACTTGCTAGACTATGATAACTAGAGGAAAAACATCATGGAGAATACCTCCCTAGCTAACAGGGAATGTTGATGTTTCTGGTAGCTGCGGGAGGTATTCACCTTTGAGATAACCTTTCTTATAGAAGAAGATGCCAAGATGTCAAAGGAAAACCATTGAAAGAATTAAAGAAGCCCCAGAAGGTATAAATTGCTCCAGAAGTCAAGTCAGCATGCACCCTTCTTATTTGATACACTCTCTCACATATCATAGCGCAAGTTTGGAAGAGAGTTGCAGTTGCAGCTACAACTGCAACTGCTGAAGGAAGGAAGGCACAATTCTTGTATCTCTCAGTCTTCGTGGTGTGCTAGAGGTGGACTAGTGCTCTAGCACTCTGGCTAGGGTTTACATTGTTGAGTTCTCTCCATGTTGAGATAAGTATTGTAGGCTTCTTTCTTATTGATTTTCTCTAGTGAATAGAGCTTGTTCTTGGTTATTTTGTCTTTGGCATGGATCTTCTCTATAAGAAAAGGTGTTGGGTTTTCTCCCCTTGTGTAGAAGGGTTTCCTAGGATAACTACTATGCTTTGCTCAAGGGTGGCACTTGAGGATGCCTATGGTTGGGTGGCAATGAAAGAGCATTTCCTATGGAGAAACGAGAAGACCCATTTTTTGTAATTTGTGCTTGGTTAAATCTTCTTGAGATCCTAGTTATTTACTACATTTGTGAACTAGTCTAGTATTCAAAAAATTCAACACCTCGGACTCGTCTTGGATACTTAAGAACTTCTTCACCTTATCCCTTAAGGAAGGAATCTTCATTATCTCAATAAGAGGGACAACTACATTAACCTTTGCAAAGATACTATCCATATCAATGTTCAAATATATATCATCACTCTTAGGAAAGGTTGGTTGAGGAGGATTAGCATCCAATGGTAAAGGGGGTCTTGTTTGAGGAGGTTTAGGATTACTAGGAGAGGTCTCGTGTGCTTTCTTCCTTCTAGAATAAGTCAACTACTCTTTCTTCCTAAGTTTCTCCCTAGATTCCTCATCCATTAGGCTTAAGACTTCTAAACTATCTTTCCCAACAACTTATTGTTTGCTTCACTCAATCCAAGGTAACATTGTAATATTCTTCAGATGATATGATGTAAACAAGATCCAATGTTTCAATAAAATTCATGTGTTCACAATTATTAGGGTCCTCATCATTACCGTTATTATTATGATGTCTAGGACATTCATGCGTAGGTGCTAGGGTATTAGGAACTATTTTCTCATTAAGGGGCATAGGTTTCTATCCTGGATTTCCTCTCTATTGTCAATTGTTGTTATATGGAGGTCTAGGAGGAAAAAAAAATTATTGAGATTTCTCTAGATTAGTGATTTTTTTCATCATGAGACTTTGATTTTGTGATAAGTTAGTTATTATTTGCTCAAGTATTTGGGCCAAGAGTGTCACTGAATCTTGAGTGTTGATGATTGCATCTATGCGAGACATTCTCCAGCTTACAAACCTGAGAGGGGTGTGTGGTTCCTATTTGAGACAAAGTTGGAACATAGAGATGGCCTCCTCCTTACAGAGAATTGAGAAGAACTCTAGATGATTCTCCTGTGTAACGCAGTGAGAAAGGAGATATGTTGAGTTGGACATGTCTATGGTTGAGCACAAGGTGAATGTGAAAAATCCCAAAGTGTTGGGTGCATCATTATGAGAACTTAAATGAAGATGATGTATTAGCCTCCTTTGAGCAGAAGAGTTGATGAGAAACTCTAGATGAATCTCATGTGTAATCTAGTGGGAAAGAATATATGTTGAGTCGATGTTCCTGTGGACGAGCACAGGTGAACGTGATCCTAGTGGTTGAGCACTAGTGAAGAAGTGGTTCTTTTGTGTAATGCAGTGAGCCAGAGATATGGACATCCCTATGGATGTGCCCCTAGTGGATGAGCACTAGTGGGCGTGCAAGATCCCTTGCTATATTGTTCAAGAGTCAGACTTGCATGTAACCCTAATTGTAATGTAAAGGGTACAGGTCGGCCCCACCTTAATGTGATTAATAATTAATGTAAAAGATAATTAATCTAGTTAATATTAATTATATTGTGAGCTAGTGAGGTCGACCCTATTGTGCCAATAGACACTTATGTTGATAGGTCTAGTCTAGGATAAGTAAAGGTAAATTCCCCATTGAGGAATCATATCTTTCAAGTGAGTTTGGAAATTTCAGCAAGTACTCCTTCTTGGGAAAAGTACACACCCTCTTGTGTGCTAGGTTTATTGGTGGTGAAGGTCTTTCTCTTGAAGATTATAGCAAAAGATTTTGGTTGGGTTTTCTTCCCTTGTTGAGAAGGGTTTCCTAGGATACTTCTTGTGTTCTTGTGCATGGTGTTTCTTCTAGTGATCTTGGTTGCTGCAACATTATGTTGATGATTGCAGATATGTGAGACATTCTCCAACTTAAAAACCTGTGAGATGTGGATCATTATAGCTATGTGAGTCTTTCTCCAGATTACAAACCTGAGAGAAATCCCCTAAGAAGGGTATGTGGTTCCTACCTGAGACAGATCTGGAATGTAGAGATGACCTCCTCCTTTCAGAGAGTTGAGAAGAACTCCATATTATTATCCAGTGGGAAATGTGATCTATTGAGTTAGATGTGCATGTGGCTGAGAAAAAGGTTAACGTGTGAAATCCAAAAGTGAAGGTGCATCGTCATGTGAACAGAAATGAAGATGATGTATTAGCCTCCTCTGAGCAATAGAGTTGATGAGAAACTCCAGATGATTCTCATGTGTGAGGCAGTGGGAAAGAAGATCTGTAGAGTGGGTGTGCTTGTGGACGATCACAGGTGAACGTGTGAAGATATGGTTCTTCTGTGCAATTCAGTGAGCCGGAGATATGGACATCCCTATGGATGTGCCCCTAGTGGATGAGCACTAGTGGGTGTATCAAATCCCTTGCTATATTGTTCAAGAGTTAGACATGTCTATAACCCTAATTGTAATGTAAAGGGTACAGGTCAGCCCCACCTTAATGTGACTAGTAATTAATGGTAAATATAACTAATTTGGTTAATATTAAATTATATTATAAGCTAGTGAGGTCGGCCATGTTGTGCCAATATAAACTTATGTTGATAGGTTTAGGTTAGTATAAGTAAAGGTAAAATCTCCATTAAGGAAACACATATTTCACATGAGTTTGGAAATTTTAGCAAGTGCATCTTCTTGGGAAAAGTGTGCACCTCTCTTGAGAACTAGTCTTCTAGGGTTTGAGCACCCTCTTGTGTTCTAGGTCGTGTTGGTGGTGAAGGTATTTTTCTTGAAGAATATAGCAAAGGATTTGGTTGGGTTTTCTTCCCTTGTTGAGAAGGGTTTCCCAGGATACTTCTTGTGTTCTTGTGCATGGTGTTTCTTATTTTGATCTTGGTTGCGGAAACATTCTTGTTTATGGTTAAGACAAATACTAAAATGAAATTAAATACATGTATAACCTAGCTTATTGAAAAATCAACATGGTATTAGAGCATAGATCTTGAAGATCCCACTGCACAAACATTTTCTATCCATCCTCTCTCACTTCTGCAGAAACTGTATGGCCCTCCTAGGGTTCCCAAAAATTTCGTATGAACCTCCTTCTTTCTCAGTTTCAGCCCTTAACACTTGGAATATGGGGATAATTTTGGCATAAGAGTGTACGGCCTCCTTCAGCGCACCTCCAACAAGCTTCAGATCAAAATTACGGGCATTTTGAAATTTTGGTCCTAGGGTTTCTCTAATTTATGCAGAAATTTCAATATCAAGGTTATTGCAACTCATTGAAGGATCTCTTCAGCTCACCAGTGTTCTCCTATATTTCAAAGGTTATTTTTGGTAGTCATAAGTCCAATAAAACCTAAAATTTCTAGCCTAGCCTAGCCGTTAGGTTTTCCAACCTAGTTGACAGAGGGTTGTGAAGAATCTAAAATTATGATGAACAAAAACTATGATGGAAGATAAGCTTGATGGATCAAGAAACTTCAAGTTCTTGGAAGACAAGACTTATTTTGGGTAATACAAAAGTGTTTAACAGAGATAGCTATCAATGAATGGAAGGAATATGACGTTAGGACAAGGAATCCAATCACCTACTCAAGCCCTTACATTGAAGGGCCAACTTCAAAATAACAAAGATGAAAAAAGGTGGCATCGTGACTATCTTCTTCATAAAGATCTTAGAGGATAGAGATCAGCCAAAATCCATTTGAGAAATCATATCAACATCCTCAGGTATGCACTTGTATATATTATTTGTATCATTGTCATGAGGTAAATTGCAGGAGGAAGGAACTTTTTGTTGAATTCATGGATCCAGAGGGATCTCAGTGCATTCAGGGGAACAACACACTCAAAGTAAAAACTACAGGTTTGATTGTTGTAATTGTCATTCCTCTAACCTATATTTCTAAAAAAATTCTACATTACAAGTAGGTGTTGTAGCTGTGACAACATTCCTTAAATTTTTTTAATTCTAGAGATGTACTCATTATTCTCCTTTAGGAGATATTATTGTGTTGGTTCCTTTTGTTTTCTTGTTCCAGATAGGTTAACAAGAAAAGAAGATGATTATCCTTCATAGGGAGTCACTTGACTTAGAGGGAGTCAAAAATATTTGAGAAATAATAGAACCATCATTGAGACAACCAATGCTATAATGCATGATCAGAATCTTTCTAGGATTCCATGGGCAGAAGCATGCATGACACAGTATATGTGCAGAACAAGAGTCTTCACCAGACTCTGAAAAACATAAATCTCGAAGAAGTCTTCACCAGAATGAAGCCTGAGATTTGACACTTCAGGTTATTTGGGTGCCCAGTGTATTTTCATGTACCCAAAGAGAAGAAGTCCAAGCTAGATCCTTTAGAAAGAAATGATATAGTGAATCTTCAAAGGCATTCCAGATTTACATCATTGGTCAGAGACGGATTGAGACAAGCAGAAACGTTGTCCTTGAAGAAGAGATAGTATTTCAAAGACCCAGAGAATCTCAGATGGAGATTGACAGTGAAACAATACCTTCTCCCCCTTCAGCAGTTCAGACGGAGACAAAAATTATTCCAGTTTCTCCAGTTGATATGTTCAGAGATATTGTAGTAGGGAATAAAAGGCCTACCTAG
Organism: Picea engelmannii; assembly: GCA_009831015.1. Taxonomy (NCBI): domain Eukaryota; kingdom Viridiplantae; phylum Streptophyta; class Pinopsida; order Pinales; family Pinaceae; genus Picea; species Picea engelmannii. The sequence continues at coordinate 78,217 of ML822759.1, forward strand.
AATCACTATGCAAGAGGAAGAGAAACATACAAGCCTCTCAAGGCACATCCTGAGAAAGAAAAAGAGATTTTCGATCTATCCTTCAGTCATGAGCCACTTCATTGATGCTGAGCCTCCTTGTCTTAGAGAAGCAACAAGAAAACAGGCATGGAAAGATGCCATAAAAGAAGAATACCAGTATATCTTAAAGAATGATGTATGGGATATTATTCAAGGACCAGAAGGGAATTTTGTAGAAATTTCCAAGGGGATCTATAAGATCAAGCATGCAGCTGATGAAAGTGTCGAGAAATACAAAACAAGATCTATAGCCAGAGGATTCTCACAAACAAAGGGATTTTTCTATGATGAGACACTTGATCCAGTAAACCCGATACACTTCCATCCGTACTACCATCCATGATTTAGAAACTATATCAGATAGATGAATTCTTGATGAGTTTAGATTTCATCAAGAATGTTGTTGATCCAAACCTATATTATTACAGTGTTGGTGACAAGAGCCTGATTTTGATGACTTATTCAGAAAGACTTGTTGTTGGATACAAGTAATCCTTGACTTCTGAATTCAAGATGACGAATCTAAGTATGATGCACTACTTCTTGGTACAAGAAGTATGACAAAGGAGCGATGAGATTTTCCTGAGTCAAGAAAAAAAAATACAGTGAAAATATTAAAGAAGTTAAGTATGACAGAATGAAAATCCATGCCCACTCCAATGGTAATGGATTTGAAGAAAATGAGTGATGATGATTTAGACGAGATTGATCCACAACTGATTGGATCACTGATGTATCTGGTTAACACTTGACTTGATTCATGCCATGCAATGAGTGGGCTTAGTCATTTCATGAGTCAACCGAGACAGACTCACTAGACAACAACAAAACATGTATTAAGTTATATACGAGGCACAGTTGGATATGGCATGAGATATGTCTCAAGAGTGAACTTGAGTTTGCAGGATATGCCGATTCAGATTAAGAAGAAAGTACAGTGGACCACAAGAGCACATCCAGTTGATGTGCTACCATGAAGTTTGTCATACTTTCCTGATGCAGCAGAAAATGAAATCTATGTGGCCTTGAATACCACAGAAGCAAAGTATGTACCATTGAGTGTGTGAAGAAGTATGGCTTCACAAAATTCTAACAGATCTACTTGATCATGAGATAGATCCTATGATGATAAACCAAGAATTCGTGTATATCGAACACGATGAGATGAAATATTCTTATATTAGATATATGATGCAGGGGAAAATCGTACACATGCAATACCTTCCTACACATGAGCAGATTATAGACATCTTCACCAAACTAACTTGGTGAAGAATGCCTCCCTAGTTGAGAGGGAGTATTGATGACTCCACTTGCCAAGACAAATTTTGAGTATTTCCGTGAGAGACTTGGTCTGGTGGAAAACGCCTCCCTAGTTGAGAGGGAGTGTTGATGATTGCACCTATGTGAGACATTCTCCAGCTTACAAAACTGTGAGATGTGGATCATTGCAACTATGTGATTATTTCTCCAGCTTACAAACTTGAGATAAAGCCCCTAAGAAAGGTATGTGGTTCCTACCTGAGACAGAGTTGGAATGTAGAGATGACCTCCTTCATTCAGAGAGTTGAGAAGAAATCAAGATGATTATCCAGTGGGAAAGGTGATCTGTTGAGTTAGACGTGCATGTGGTTGAGCACAAGGTGAACGTGTGAAATCCCAAAGTGTTGGGTGCATCGTCATGTGAATAGAAATGAAGATGATGTGTTAGCCTCCTCTGAGAAACAGAGTTGACAGGAAACTCCAGATGATTCTCCTATGTGAGGCAGTGGGAAATAATATCTATATAGTGGGCGTGCCTGTGGATGAGCACAGGTGAATGTGTGAAGATCTGGTTCTTCTGTGTAATGCAATGAGCCAGAGATATGGACATCCCTATGGATGTGCCACTATTGGATGAGAACTAGTGGGTGTATTAGATCCCTTGCTATATTGTTCAAGAGTCAGACCTACCTGTAACCCTAATTGTAATGTAAAGGGTACAGGTCGTCCCCACCTTAATGTGACTAGTAATTAATGTAAAAGATAATTAATATGGTTAATATTAATTATATTATAAGCTAGTGAGGTTGGCCTTGTTATGCCAATAGACACTTATGTTGACAGGTTCATGTTAGTATAAGTAAAGGTAAAATCCCCATTTAGGAAACACATCTTTCACATGAGTTTGTAAATTTCAGCAAGTGCATATTCTTGGGAAAAGTGTGCACCTCTCTTTAGCGCTAGTCTTCTAGGGTTTGAGCACCCTCTTGTGTGCTAGGTCTTGTTGGTGGTGAAATTATTTCTCTTGAAGAATATAGCAAAGGATTTGGTTGGGTTTTCTTCCCTTGTTGAGAAGGGTTTCCCAGGATACTTCTTGTGTTCTTGTGCATGGTGTTTCTTCTTGTGATCTTGGTTGTGACAACATTCTTGTGTATGGTTAAGACAAATATTAAAATGAAATGAACTACATGCTTAACCTAGCTTATTGAAAAATCAACACATTATTGGTTATGGTTAAGTGAAATGCTAAAATGGAATGAAATTTATGCTTAACCTTGCTTATTGAAAAATCAACATGGTATCAGAGCATAGGTCTTGAAGAACCCATTGCACAAACATTTTCTAGCCATCCTCTTTCACTTCTGCAGAAATCATACGACCCTTCTAGGGTTCCCAAAAAATATGTACGACCTACTCTTATGAGGGTTTCCAACACTTGAAACTTGGACGTTGAGGCTAAAAATGACATAGGTGTGTACGGTCTCCTTTAGTGCACCTCCAACAAGTCTCAAATTGTAATTCTGAGCATTTTGACTTTTTGGCCCTACGGTTTCTAGGGTTTCGCTAATTTCTGTAGAAAATTTTCAGAATTGTGTTTATGCAACTCCTTGAAGAAGCTCTTCATCTTACCAGGACTATCATATTTCTCTAAGGCTTATTGTTGGCAGTCATAAGTCCAACAAAACCTAAAAGTGATAGCCTAGCCTAGCCATTAGGTTTTCTAGCCTAGTTGACAAGGGTTTGTGAAGAATCCAAAAATGAGCAAAATCATGATGGGAGGCAAGCTTTATGATTCAAGTAAACTCAGCTCCAGGAAGACAAGACCTCAAAGAAATGAAGACATCAACATCTCATCACTCTCACGTATGGTCCATACCAATGATAATACTTGGTTAATTGATAGTGGTGCCTCCAGGAACATGATCGGTCTTAGAAACCACCTAACACATTTTGTTGAGAAAGAGACACATCTACATGTTGTTCTTGGAGATGATGCTAGATATAATGTGAGGGGAGTTGGAACTTCTACCTTCTGTTATCCCCGATTTCTAGGGATAACTAGGAGATCATGTCTTGAGGCCCACAGGTCCTAGACATGGAGTACTGAGAGCGAGATTGACCTGAGCATGGCCCTGGAGGGCCCATCTTTCTTCTTCTTCATCAGACTTGTCCTGTCAGCAGCAGCAGCATCCATCACCTTCGGCTTGAACTTGTATCGGAGAAGACTCTTTCTCCATGAGGTAATTGGTCCAGGTATCATGGTATGTGTCATATTTGATCATTATAATCTTCAGATATATGCATCAAATTCCTTTCATTTATGACGACTGCTTGGATATTACATTAACCCACTTGACCATGGTTGGGGGGATTGACAGGGTACCCTATCAAGCTTGTACCCATAGGTTTTGGTTAGCCACCAGGGGGGATTTTGAAGGGCCATCGTTCCCATCATATCATCACTCTTACATCTTATCTCCCACTCATCTATCCCATTCCCCTGGTCTGGACATTGGGATGACTTGTTTGTGGGGTTACACCTTATCTCGTGGGAAGAAGGGGATAAAGGCCTAGGAGGTAAAATCAACTGGTAAAAGATAAAATCCATAAAAAAAATAAAACCTAGAGATGCCTCGCCCAGGGATCCCCAAGAAGGCAATAAAAAGCCTCTCAACAAGAAACAAGAGGGACCCAAAAAAATGACAAAACAAGACCTAGCCAAGAGGATGGGGGGTCTCATCACGAGCCAGCCCATTATGTTCATGGGTACCTAATAGTATGACATTCCCATTATCTGGTTACCACGCCAGGGAACTGACCTTTGGTTGCATGGCCAAGGGAAAGGGTGTCTCATCACGAGCCATCCTTATCATCTCTGTGAAAGTATTTGTGGGTAACACTATCATCTCTAGTCACCACGCCAAGGCAGTGTCCTCTAGTTAGACCTTGAAATAAAAAGAAAGAAAAAGTAATAAAGAAAAGAAAGAATAAAGGCAATAAAGGGCTTGGAAAGAATTTCATCCATGACATGTACAGCTCGCCTTCTACAAAGGCACCCATGGATAATACCACCCCTATCTTTCACTCTACCTGTATGTCTGGACATCCTTTGACCATACCACCTCGTGTTACATGGCTTGGATGATATCCTCTGGAAACTTTCCTTTTCTTATGGATGCTAGCCCAGTAGATCATTTTGTATTTTTCTTCAACTTTGTATAGTAGGTCATTGTAATGTCTTTGAGCTAATGGATGATATGCTACAGGTTTTATGCATGCATTTGATCAAATTAATGATGAAATATGATTGGCATTGCTATGATCCATAGGACTAATGAGCCCATGGAGGGCAAAGTTTTTGATCTGCAGGATCATGCCCGACGGACAGGTACCAGTTGGACCGATACACATGGGGAGATGATTAGTTCGGACCTCCATGGGGATGAAGAGCCCATCAGATGGTTGTTGGGACCCCATCAGGGGCAGAGACAGGACAGTGATTGGTCGAGCCTTTGCACAAGAGAAGAAGGAGTACATTTTCATCCAGGACCCCTTGGTTGAGCCCAGCCCTAGGGGGTTGACCCACTGCAGGTGGAATGTGTCCTTCTGATGGCCTAGGACGTCATCTAGGAGCCCTTGACGTCACCTCCAGTGCATGGCAGTTTGACAGGGCAGTTTGGCACGTGTGGCAGAGTTTGGAGGCCCAAAGAGGGCCAACGTTTGTCATCTAGTGCTATATTTTCCTCTAAAAAGGGCCAACGTCTCCCTCAAAGGGGCTTGACGTCTTACTTATCGCTCGTTTAGGGTTTCATTTAACAATTTAATGTAAAACAGTATGATTTTTGGTTATTAGCCTTGTCGGTTATTTTTAATGACCTAATTTTAATTAAAGGTCATGAGATGTTATATATTGAGGATGTTTTTCCCTCATTTGGACATAACACAACTCACTCACACTTGTGAGGTCTGATTTTTGCGCCCTCCTAGGGTATTTTGTCTTTCTAAGTGAGACGCACTAGTTATTGGAAGGATTTTTTGGCATCTTTTGGCATTTCTCTCCAAGGAAGGTTTACAACTAGGGTTTGCACATGCTTTCTTCATGATATGTAAGTGATTTTCTTGCAAAAAATCTTAATTGAATGGTTGTAGGTTTAATTTCTTGCATTTGCTTATTAAATTGTTGATTTAAAACCCTAGGTAACAAGCACACAAGTAGGTCCTTGTTTCATGTCCCCTTAGAGAGAAATATTTCGGCCATTGAAGAAGAAGGATTGAGCCTAGCCTTTGAAACACTCATCTTTCTTCTTCCCTTAAGCTAGCATTGAATTTTATAGGTTGAAAGGGGGTGAAGTCCTAAGCCTAGGTTATCTACACCTAGGGCCATCATCTTCTAGGGTTTGAAAGCCTTGTATTTACAACACTTTCTCTCACCTCATCCTTTAGTTAAATTTATCATTTATGCTAGTCGTTTTGCCAAGTTGACCTAAGGAAGGAGGAAAGAGAATGAGGCCTTACTTAAGCAACACCAGAGTGAGCCTCTTTCCCCTAGGGTTTTGATTCTAAGGCCCTGCCTTTGCAGCACTTTAGAACACTTACCTCTTATCTTTAAGTCTTCATCCTTTCAAAACCTTGTGCCCTTATCTTGTTTGACTCCATATACCCTAAGGCACTAATCATTAGCCTCCAACGTTGAAGTCCTAGTGTCCAAAACAACTCTCAAAACTTTGAATTTTGAAACCCTAACTAACAAACTAACCTAATTAAGGCTGACGTCACAATTGGTTATCTCATCTTGACACAGCAAATGTTGAATATAGGAAATTAAATGATGATTTGAAGCATTTATTAAGTAAAGTGTTGGTTGGATACATTGTTGGCTTGATCATCTTGATAGTTATTAATGAATTGATGCTTTTGCCATAGCTAATTGATGAAACATTGACTTCATTGGTACCTATTGTTTTACATTGCTTATTAATTAATAGCATATAGTCATTGAAGTACTAACCCATTGAGTTACAACCTGCATATATATTGTATTATTGTTGTCTTGTTCCGGGCAGGTGTTTTCATTTGGGCATACACTTCTTTATTGGCTGATTAGCCAGACTGTCTGACCTTGGTCGTAACCTGTGAGGGGGGGACTTTAATCTTGACTTTATACCTTTGCCTCTTCAAAACCCCAGGTTACCGGGGACGTCTCCCCTGGGTTAACCTCCCTAAATAGAAAGAACCTCCCCATTGAGGTGACATTGGGTGGGGAAGGTTCCTGTTACGCTAGTTTTCTCTCTATTCTCTATCCATTTGACCTAGCTACAAACTGTGCGATAACACCTTCCAAATAGATTCAGATATGGAACTTCAACTAAAGGAAGTACTATGTGTACCCATAATGAAGATAAATTGTGTCTCTATTTCTGCCTTGGAAGACAAAGGCTACAAGATTACTTTCTCAGAAGGAAGAGTCATTGCATGACACAAAGACTCTCATATAAGCTATGCCAAGGTAATTGGTGTCCGAGAAAACAACTTGTATAGATTAACCATCAAAATAGTTCAAGACTTGCTACATGACACTATCATCTTAAGTGAGCTATGGCATAGAAGACTTGCTCACATTCATTATAGATCTCTTCCAGCTCTAGGGAAAATGGTAGCAGGTCTACCAGAAATACAGATTCATCATAAAGGTGTTTGCAAAGGTTGTGCTCTTGGAAAAAATGTTAAACGATCATTCTCAAGAACTGACAATAGAGCCAAGGAAATATTGGATTTGATACATTCAGATGTATGTGGTCCAAGGATTGTTGCATCTCTGAATGGATACCTCTTCATAGATGATCACTCCTAGAAAAATTGGATTTACTTTCTAAAGAACAAGGATGGAGTCCTTGCAAAATTTCAAGAATTCAAAGCTCAGTTTGAGAACCAAACCGGAAGAAAAATAAAGATACTAAGATCAGATAATGGACGAGAATACACCTCAAAAGAATTCAACAGTTTTTGTATTGAAGCAGGGATCAATATAGAATTCACAGTTCCTCACAACCCTCAACAAAATGGGGTTGCTGAAAGGAAAAACAGAACTATCGTTGAGGTAACCAAAGAAATGATACATGATCATAGTATACCTATGACTCTATGGGAAGAATCATGTATGGAAATAGTATATGTTCAAAACTAAAGTCCTCAGCAGATCCTGAAGAACATTACTTCAGAAGAATCCTTCACCAAAGTGAAGCCTGAGATCGAACACTTCAGAATATTTGGATGTCCAGTGTATCTTCATGTACCCAAAGAAAAGAGATCCAAAATAGAACCTTCAAGAAGAAAGGGCACATTTGTGGGATACAATGAATCCTCAAAATCATATTGAATCTACATTTCAGTTCAGAGACAAATTGAAGTAAGCAGAGATGTTACTTTTGAAGAATAGGTAGCCTTCTAGAAATCCAGAGAAGCTCAGATGGAAATTAATAGTGAAACAATACCTTCTCCCCCTTCATAAATTTAGAGAGAGATGGATATTATTCCAGATGATCCAATAGCTCCAATTGATCCAGTTTTTCCAGTCAATTCAGTTTCTCCAAGAAACATACCTAGAGACATTACAGTTGGACATAAAAGGCCTACTTGGGCCCGACAAACTCTACAAGAAGAAGAAGGGCATAAATCCCCACAAGGAACAACCAGAGAGAGAAAGAGACCAAAGAGATTCTCAAGCTACCTTTCAGGCATGACCCACATTGATGACTCAGAGCCATCTTGTCATGGAGAAGCTTCAGGTGAACAAGTATGGAAATATGCCATGACTGAAGAATACCAATCTATATTAAAAAAATGATGTATGGGATGTTGTTCCAAGACCAAAGGGAAAATCTGTAGTGACTTTCAAATGGATTTACAAAATCAAGCATCCTGTTGATGGAAGCATCGAAAAATACAAAGCAAGATTAGTGGCCAGAGGGTTTTCACAAGTAGAGGGAGTTGACTATGACGAGACTTTCGCACCAGTAGCCCGATACACCTCCATTCGATCTATCATTGCACTAGTTGCTTCCATGGGTTGGAAGCTACATTAGATGGATGTAAAGACAACCTTTCTCAATGGTGAAATTGAGGAAGAGGTTTATGTCGAGAAGCCAGAAGGATTCGTTGTACACAACAAAAGATCTCATGTATGCAGGTTGAAGAAATCCCTATATGGTCTAAAGCAAGCACCACGTGCTTGGTATGAGAAAATGGATGGACTTTTGATGAGTTTGGGCTTCAACAAGAGTGTTGTCGATCCAAACTTATATTACCACATTGATGGAAATGAGTGTTTGATTTTGGTCCTATATGTGGACGACCTTTTCCTCACCGATTCAGAAAGAATCATTGCTAAGTGAAAATGAGCATTGACTGCTAAATTTGAGATGAAATACTTGGGCTTAATGCACTACTTCTTGGGACTACAAGTATGGCAGAGGACATATGAGATTTTCCTAAGTCAAGGAAAATATACTGTGGAGATACTGAAAAAATTTGGCATGATAGAATGCAAATCCATGCCCACTCCAATGGTAATGGAATTGAAGAAGATGAGTGATATTGATTTAGGAGAAGTAGATCCACACTTATACCGATAGTTGATTGGATCACTGATGTATTTGGTTAACACCAGACTAGATATTTTCTATGCAGTGAATGTGCTTAGCCAGTTTATGAACCAACCGAGACAGACACACTGAATAGTTGCAAAACATGTATTGAGATACTTACAAGGCACAGTTGGTTATGACCAAAGATATGCCTCCAGTGTATACTTGAGCCTGCAAGGATATGTCGATGCAGATTGGGATGGAAGCATAGTGGACAAAAAAAGCACCTGTGGTTGTTGCTTCACTTTAGGGTCTGCCACGGTTTCCTATTGCAGTAGGAAACAAAGCTCTGTAGCATTGAGCACCGCAGAGGTAAGATACATTGCATTGAGTGTAGCAATCCATGAAGCAGTGTGGCTTCACAAACTTCTGATTTTCTTGTTCAATCATGAGATGGATTCTACTACTATTCATTGTGATAACCAAAGTTGTGTAAGTCTCTTCGAGAACCATGTGTTTCATTACAGATTGAAACACATTGAGATTAAGTATCACTATATCAAAGACATGGTGCAGAGGAAGACAGTACACATGCAGTATCTTCCTACTTATGAACATATCGCAGATATCTTCACCAAACCACTTTCCAAGACTAAGTTTGAGTATTTTCGTGAGAGACTTGGCCTGGTGGAAAATGCCTCCCTAACTGAGAGGGAGTGTTGATGATTGCAGCTACGTGAGACATTCTCTAGCTTACAAACTTGAGAGAAATCCCATGAGAGGGGTGTGTGGTTCCTATCTGAGACAGAGTTGGAACGTAGAGATGGCATCCTCCTTATAGAGAGTTGAGAAGAACTCCAGATGATTCCCCTGTGTAATGCAATGAGAAAGGATATCTGTTGAGTTGGACGTGCGTGTGGTTGAGCAGAAGGTGAACGTGTGAAATCCCAAAGTCATGGGTGCATCGTCATGAGAACAGAAATGAAGATGATGTATTAGCCTCCTTCGAGTAGAAGAGATGAGAAACTCCAGATGACTCTCATGTGTACTGTAGTGGGAAAGAAGATTTGTTGAGTGGACGTGCATGTGGACGAGCACAGGTGAACGTGGTCCTAGTGGTTGAGGACTAGTGAAGAAGTGGTTCTTCTGTGTAATGCAATGAGCCAAAGATATGGACATCCCTATGGATGTGCCCCTATTGGATGAGCACTAGTGGGTGTACAAGATCCCTTACTATATTTTTCAAGAGTTAGACCTGCATGTAACCCTAATTGTAATGTAAAGGGTACAGGTCGGCCCCACCTTAATGTGATTAATAATTAATGTAAAAGATAATTAATCCAGTTAATACTAATTATATTGTGAGCTAGTGGGGTCAAGCCTATTGTGCCAATAGACACTTATGTTGACAGTTATAGTCTAGTATAAGTAAAGGTAAATTCCCCATTGCGGAATCATATCTTTCAAGTGAATTTGGGAATTTCAGCAAGTACACCTTCTTGGGAAAAGTGTGCACCTCTCTTGGGTGTTAGTATTCTAGGGTTTGAGAACCCTCATGTGTGCTAGGTTTATTGGTGGTGAAGGTCTTTCTCTTGAATATTATAGCAAAGGCTTTTGGCTGGGTTTTCTTCCCTTGTTGAGAAGGGTTTCCCAGGATACTTCTTGTGTTCTTGTGCATGGTGTTTCTTCTTGTGATCTTGGTTGTTGCAACATTATTGGTTATGGTTAAGTGAAATGTTAAAATGGAATGAACTTCATGCTTAAACTTGCTTATTGAAAAATCAACATTGAGCAAGTTCAACATTATGTAAATTTCTAGGTTTGGTCTTAGCCTTAGCATGAGGGGCATGAAAAGGTTCTACCTTAGAAGTTGAAAGATTTTTTTCAATCTTAGCAACTTGTTCATGTGCTTCTACAAGGGTCTTTGGGGACTTGTCCCTTAGCATAAATCCAAATTTCCCCTCAAAGGAATTTGTGTATTGAAGAATGATGACACCATACTTTGGGATAATGTCCTTGGGAATTTGGTTGAGTAAGTTTTCAAATCTTGTGTAAAATACTTTTACCAAATCATTTTCTCTCTTCTTCATTTTTTTATCGCACAAGTTGTAGGTTGGGAAAATCCTGACCCAACTACCAAATGGAGACAACTTAGAGAACACCTACCCATTGTCACCTTAGGCAGGTATTCTCGTCACTTTAGAGATGATAGAATCACCTCAAGGGGAAAATATCAATGACCCTGAGGGAAATGAGATGGAAAGGGAAGAGATGAAGGAAAGTCCCCTTATATGGAAGATGCAGAGAGACTTGGGAAAGAGTCTCTGTGGTAGCCAAAGGTTTCCAAGAGATAAGAACACCTGCAAATAATGATGTACCTTCCTGAGACACAGAAAAAATCAGAGTATATATGTATAATGTTAGGTGGACATGCAAGTTAGGCTTGTTGTCACTAATTGCAACAATAAACAACAATGTATATCAGCAAGAAAATAAGTATTAAAGCTGCTAAGCAATTGATAAAAGTCCAACAAATGATGTAAGAGATAAGCTAGATAAGCACTAGAAATACTCAAGGATGAAAGAACAAGACTTTAGCAATGAAACAAGGTTGTAATAAAATGTGTTTGCGGAGATATTTTGCAACCTTATGGCTGTAGCAAACAAATTGTTACAACAGTGAAATCAGTCATCAAAATTTTCCAATAATCCACCCAAAAAGTGCGTTGGACTTAGGAGATTACTATGGCAAACTTTTAGCAACTTTCCACGGTTGAAATGCAAGTTATAAATGAAAGTGTGTTAGGATTTCTACAACCCTAATGGTTGTAGATGAAATTTTATAACAACAAAAAAAAAAAATTATCCAATTAACACACCCTAGTGGCTATAACAAGCCTAGAACATCAAGAAGAGATTGCAATTTAAACAATTTGATTATCTCGTGTCTTTGCATATCTCGATGCAACAATTTTATTTCTCCAATGAAAAATGTAAATGATCAGTGCCTTGACTATTGGGTTATGGAGTCAAAGAATGAGTTAACTATATTGCTTCCTTGGGGGTTTAAACCCTCTTACTCCCCAAGGCAAGTAAATCTAACTAGGAAAGTGCGAGAAGGGTGTAAGTCCTTTCACTTCTCCTAGCACTTCCTTAAGTAACAAATTATTTACAAGAAAAATATTGATGAGCTTAGTGGGGTTGTATGCACTTATACTCCCCAAGAAATTCAACTAGTTAACCTTGCAACCAAGAAAAATAGACCATAACAAGATAAAACCCTTCACCTAGAGCAAGAATTAACAAGAAAAACTTCTACTTTACCAAGAGTTATCCACCAATATGCAAGAGAAATAGCCCATAGGAGGTAGTTCACCACTTCCTTCCACCAATAGCAAAGTAAACCATGACAAATGCAAAAGAGAGAGAAAATCCCCAAGGGTAGCGAAAATTGCATCCAAGTACTTCTCACAAATGAAAGAGTTATGTTCAAATGAGATACAATTAATCTCTATTTATATTGAAACTCTAAAACATAGGTTGTCCACATTCAAAGGGTAAAACATAAGATAACGGGTCAACAACCCTTATCTTACCCCTTAAACCAAAATATAATATTTAATTCACTTTTTGCACATTAGAAACCCTAAAATAAGATGGCGTCGCCCCTTTAGGAAGACGTTTTGACACTTGTAACAAGTCGTTGGAGTTGGGGAAGCATGGCTAGGCCTCTAAAGGCCACATGTCACTCATCTAAGCCTCTTATTCATGGTTGAAAACCCCCTTCCTTCAAAATGTGCCATGTGTCAATGAGCAATACCTCCAAGGATCTCAAGTCAAAATATCATGGCAAGTGAAAACCAAATCTAATAAGCAAGGCATCTAAAAATGTGCATCAAAACTACCTCATAAAATTAAACAAATGATCAAAGACCCTATACAATTGACCAAGTTTAGTTATGTCACGGGTGTAATAGAAGTCCTATTGGGTAAACCAAAACCCTCGAGTAGGGGATGCTCCCAAGGGTGCCCCTTCAAGGTCATGTAGTGGATGATGAAGTGGATAGGGATTTAGACTTCATATGTTAATGGGTTTCATGACATACAAGGGCTCGTATTGTATCATCTATGGGTGCCTTTGTAGAGAGTGTGATGCACCTTTGTTTTCAATGCATCCTTTTTCCAAGCCCATTCATTGCCATTAATTAATTAATAGTTCAAAACCTTGGGTACTCCCTAGAGTGAAATCGATTAGATTGAAGGGAAGAACCACAAGGCCCACTTGAATCTAGAGGTACACAAAGTGTCATATGCAATAAAATAAAGGGACACCGCATGAGTGTACACACCTCAACAAGTGGGGACATGTATATAACGTTATTTTTCTTTTGCGGGTCTTTGATTTTTTAGGAGAAGATTTTCATTGCTCTCAAGACCTCTTTGGGAAAGCATTTGGAAGGTTTATATTTTAGGCAATTATCTTTTTCCAGCCATCATCCCTCTGGGCCTTCAGTCCTTTCTTCCCATGAAACGAGGTACATGCCCTTCTTGGGTCACTAAATCCAAAGGGCCTAGAAGAGGACAATGTGATGGGAATGCAAATGAGTAGAAAGTGATAAGTATGGTCGAGAATGGTACGATGACCCCTCAAGGGACCCCCAGTTACATCCCTTCCCCAAAATTTAGCCACTTCCTAGGAAATCGATAACACTCACCAAGGTGAAACAGGGTCAAAATCATAATGTCCAAGAAGACGTTCTATAATCGAAAGAAACTTCAATACAACATGCTTAAATGCCTCAAATATTAGGGTGATTACCTACCACAATACCTGACTTGTACCGCATGGAGCAAGACCCATATTCCTTCCAGAAGCTAGCAGGTGTGGTGGATGTGCTGACGATGGATCCAAATTGTGGTGATAGAACGAGCTTCCATATGTGCAAGTGGACATTGCTAGTCATGTGGTCTCTCAGCACTCCATGTCTTCAACCTGAGGGCCTCGAGACATCATCTGCTTAGTTATCCCACAAAATGGGGATAACATGTTTCATTATATTGAACTAATAACAACTTAGGATCCCTCTTTCTGCCTAATATCTTCATCAAGACATTATGAAAGGATTCCTAAGTTTTGATACTCTTATCAGGAAGGTTATTATACCATTTTCTAGCATCTTCAACTAGAGAAGCAACAAAGAGTCTCATAACCACATCTTCATCATCATTATTAAGGTGGTGATTATGAAAGCACATATAAAAGGTATCCATATGTTCTTTAGTAGTGATGAAATTATTACCAGAGAATTTAGGCAACCATTTATCAAATTTTTGAGGCATAGCATGAGGGTAACTTTAGATTGCAAACATATCTAAAGGTTTAAAGGCATTGGTAACTCACGGTTGTTGATCCATTGGGGATAAAGGAAGTCTTCCTCCAAATAAATATGTTATTACAGGAGAATTATGAGGAGGTCTTCTCTTGTATACCTTGGTAGGACTATCAAACCTTCTATTAGTTCATTGGTTAGTGTTTTCAACACTTGGGTTCTATGGAGTTGTCAAATGATCTTGTTAGACAAGGCTCATTAAGATGTGCTAAGGTATAAGGATTCTTCCCTTAATGGATTTGTTAGGAAAGTTATCTAAGCCTTTGAAGTGAGCTTACCAAGGGAGTTTTGAAGCATAGACTTCTTATCTTCGAGAATAATGACTCAATTCTCCCCGTCAATGACGCCAAAATGTTATCACTAAATCTAGCACTACTGCAAAGCTTTCACAAGGTGCTTGACAAGTGTAACATATGGAAGTAGTTTCCACAATCATCTAAGTAGTTACTTCCTTCGTTTTAGTGAAGGATTGAGATCCAACACAAGGGAGGCTTCCCTAGCAACCTCAAAGGATCCTATAGCAAGTCAAGACAAGTCTACAACCCCTTATATTGGTTACTTGATTGTACCAAAAATTAGGTTAAGGTTCAAGACAAGGTCAAGGTGGTTTAAGAAAGGAAACATTAATGTGCACGTGTGAGGTGTGTTTCTAAGATAACGAGAGATATCCACCACAATAATTGAATCAAATATATTCCCTGAAACACTAGCTATCAAAGAAAAGGAAAAGGTTGTAATAAAAACTTGTAATAAAAGATGATTTACTTAAGTTTATGATATCAGAAATAAAACAATCCTAAATTAATAAGATTGTGCATGGAAAAGATGCTAAATGCAAGCTAAAAGACTAAAAAATCAATAGCCAATGATTAATGAATTAAACTAGCATAAAACCATTTTAAATGAACTCAAGATGTCAAGCCCTAATAGTTGAAAATTACAAAAATGCATCAATAAATGACGTTAGAGATTATTCTAGGTTAAAACTGCACCTAAACCCTAGATGTTAGTCTAATAATGACTAAAAATGAAAGATGCAATGAAACTAAGACTAAATCTAAAGCAAGACGTCAAGGAGAGAAAACTAGGGTTTGAAGGACACTTAAAAAAGAGAAAGACTAGTATTGTCTTAGTTCCGTGAGCGTATGGAGTCTCACATGCAACCTCTATGGAGGATAAAAGCAAGAGAAACCTAAGAATCAAAACCCTAGGGGAGTACAATCACAAGCCCTAGGTCTAAATTCTCTAGGAAAACAAATTAGGGGAGTACACTCACTAGCCCTAAATGTTGTCATATGTCTTCTAATGCTTTTAACAAGGGATCAATGTGTATCTTAGGTCAAATCCTAGAGGAGTCCAACCACAAGCTCTAAAATTTTACCAATAAGAGTAAATCTAGGGGAGTACACTCACAAGCCATAAAATTAACCTTATATGCTTCAACGAGCTTAAAATGGATGATTACAAGGGAAGGGATCTCAATTGCAAGCCTTCCTGGGGCTTCAAAACAACATTTATCCAAGTAAAACAAGATAACATGCAAAGTATCACCTCTTTGATAAAGCATTCACTTAATAAACCAAGAATAAACCATTAAACACTTGAAAACACCACTTACTAGTCAAGCCATTGGCATGAAAAAAAAACCTAGAACACGAATCATCCACAAAATATGAAGAAACATCTACAAGATCACTCTCCAAGAGATGCACATAAGTACTCCATGATGAAAAAAATGTAAAGAAGACAAGTATAGAAGTGTTTCTCCACAAGTGTGAGTAATGATTTAGAAAGGAGGGAGCACTAGCATTTATATATGAGAAAACCCTAACACTTTACCTCTCTAAAAGCCCCTAAAATGTAATAAATCCATGATACAAGGCGGATAGGTCTACGTCAACCCCCAAAATAGCCTCCAACATAAAGATAAAATGCAAATACACCAAAACATCCCCTCAAAACTCAACACGTATGAGAGAGACATCATATCCTCTAGGGATACAAAGGCCTCCAAAGGCCATGTCTCCTCTCAAAGGGTGCAAAACATCATCAAGGGTCACATCCCCTCATCCAAAGGTCATGCCTCATCATCCATCAACACCAACTTATCACCATCAATGCTAGGTCGTCCCAAGCAAGCATCAAGTCACATCAAGCATGATGTCATCATGAAAATATGCAATGTCCAAGGGCTAGGGTGTGATGTCATGAGGGGAAAGAGATCCACAATCTCTCCAAAGAGGTGTACTATCCTCATTAATGCTCACGTCATCACCCCAAGCTGACATCCTCAAAGGGCACAATTTCCATGGTGAAGGGATTCATGTGCCCCCTGAGTATCCCATAAGACATATCTACAATGTCCAAGTTCATCAATCCAACATCCAAGGTCCAGGAGGTGTGGGAAGGTGTCCTAGGGTAATCCAAATCATCAAAGGACCCATCGATCTACATGAAGAACCCAATGTCCTCCATATAGTGCACAACGTCCTAGGCATCATCATGAAAACGTCCTGCAAAGGACCATGTCAAGAGTGCATCATGATCAAACAAGATTACAAGATACAACAGTCATTTAAATCATACAAAGTAGGCCACTACTTAATACAAAAGCCACATAAGCAATTCACATTAGGTATCTTCTTCAAACTTCACACAAGCTTAGGACTTTATGCAATTTTCTAAGTTTATATATGGGAGGACCATCATAAGACAATATTATGTGTGTTAGTACCTAGGTAGAGTAGTAGTTGTTATAGCAAGATTTGTCTCACCATTGCTATCTTGCACAGAGGGCCTTTTTCCATTTCCCTATGTAGACTTATCAACCCCCTTTTTGATAAATCCAGAGCCAAAATTATATATTTTTCCACATATACGCTCCCTAACTGCTTTGCAAGATGCGTATGCGCTTGATGCTCCACTACAGCTCGCGTATATCAAGATTTGTGCCAGAAAATACAAAATGAGGTCGGGTTTCCATGTCACGGCAGAAGATCTCTGATCTTTGGCCTTCCATATACTGGAAACGTTCTGACTCGGCCCTTCAGTTGCATTCTGGAGGCTATAAGAGCATAATTCCGAGCTATGGAAAAAGAGAGAGAAAGCATTCAACTTTGAGAGCAAAGTTACTCTAGAGAAATTATTTCATATTGAGTCTACATCCCTTTGTCCCTCAAGTCTGAACACAGTGTTCAGCCCCCGACCTCTTCCCTTATTGTCAAGAGAATATCTTCATCTCTTTGCTATGAGCTTGCCTTTGGTGGAGGATTGAAGTGGTGGAGACCCAGTTGGAAGGAACTTGGTTTCTTGGTTTCGAACCGTGCCGACACAGAAGTCTATAATGTTGATACTTTTGTTGATCAATTATTAATAGAAATACTCATTTCCCGTCCAATCAATATCTTGCGAATATATAATTATTATCCATGGACATGTTTGTAATGTTTATTATTGGATTGTGCTATCTAATCTACTAACTCATTTTATATATTGTCACTATATACTTGCATCACTTGTTCGTTGAGAACTTGTTGCAGGTGTAAGGATTTGGGTCAAAGTGTTCAACGGTGGAACGACATCAAACAATTGGGTCGAGGTAGGCTTCTTCCTCGTATTGCACATTAATTTATATAGCACATGTTGGAATTGAGTTGATTTCTGCAGTCATACCTGTCTGTTGTGGTTTACCCTTGGCCATAGAGAGTTTTTCCCTTGTAACAGAATTGACAACTCCACTGGGGAGAAATCTTCCTTCTAAGGGTTGAAGTATTTTTCCATCTTACATTGCTCTTTTGCCTTTGTATTTCTTGTCATCTCACAGTTGGACAGAGTCTGTTCACTCTGGGTCTGAGTTTTCAGCCTTTTAACCTTGCCTAGCCTTGTTTTAAAAGATATATGCACTTTTTTCCCTGGCAGCCGCGTGTATACGCTTGTTGTCCCACTACAATAAGCGTATATACGCCCTTTTCTCTTGAACAGGAGCGTATACCACTTCCCCTTGCTTGTTTGCTTGGTTTAGTGACTGGTGGGTAGGTTTTGAGGATCATTGAGCCTTCTTGGGTCTTTGTGGTACCTGTTGAGATTATCTGGGATGACAGGAAACCTTTTTGGAGTTGAATTTTTGGGCGGCATCTTTCTCTTTGTTTTCCGTTTTTTATTTGTCCTTGGTAGTTGGGTTGTCTTCTTAGTTGCTTGATATTTTGCTTGAGTGATTGCTTTTATACACAGTAGAGGTTGTATATCAAGTCGCCTATCAGTCCATGCATTTTCTTTTTAAATACATTGAAAATACAAAAAAATAGGCACTTTGCATTGTTTGGTATTTTTGTCTTTGAAACTTTATCATTAGCTTGGCACATTTAGCGAAAGATTGCATTTTATTTCTGAGTTGCAAAATTAAAATTGAAGATTGCGCTGTTTTATTTAGCATATCATTTACTGAAAAGTTAAAGTTAGGTTTTGCATTATATCTATTTTTATTCTTATGCAGAGTCATAACACCATGAGTTTCATTTCCATACATTTTTGAGTAATCACGGCCAATAAAATTTTACACTTTTAACTAAAATTGATTAGTCACGATTTTATTTTTTAGGGTGCACAAACTAGCCTTGGATTTAGTGCCTTGGCATAGGATTTTGTAAGTAAACTTCTCCAAGGCAGTTAAATCAACTTATGTGTCTGAGACAGGGAGTTGAGAAATCCATTGTATAATTGGTAATATCAGGAAGCTCCGTTCACACCGAAGTTAATCACGAGGTCGCACGAAGTTAGTTGAAGGGATAACCCCTAGATACTCACCTAGCGTTAGAGATATTTATGTGGATTTATTCGTATTTGGGGATCTTGCTAGTGCCCATACCTTTATGAGAGGCGGTACTTTCAAGGTTTCGGGCTTTGCTACCCTGCACATACGATGATCCGTACTTACAACTGTTCGCTTGTGCATCGGTTATACAGTGGTTTATTAGTTGCTTGACTTAGGTTTCTCATAGGTTACTTGCAGGGGTTATTCTGCTTGTATCATGAATCAAATAGGGGTTGGACAACACACAGCCTTTATGGAGGATTACCTCTTCGGGGGGGTCTGACCAACTGGTTGTTAAGCCTACGAGGGCCCTTATAACTGATGTTGTTACTTCCAAACTTTAGCAGGGAGTCTCAGGTCCCTCTTGGACGAGGCATACCTTCTTTAGCGAGGGAGGCCACTTAGCCACTTTAGCCCGTTTGCATGCATATTGGTCGTTTGAATTTTTGGTATGCTCTTTGATTATTAGTTGACCATAGGATTTCATGTTGGGTTTTTGTTATTATGGATAGTGGAGTTCCCTTTGCTCCCTCGTTTACTGCTATCCCCCCCCCATGACATTCATGGGGGAAAATCTGTTTGTTTCTTATAATGGTATGCAGAACTATAACGCTCAGTCTACACCTTGGGTCTCTAGCCATTATTCTGTTGATATGTCTTCCCCCATGCAACTCTCTCCCTGACCCACATATATGAATCCTAGCATTGGACCCGAGGGCACCATGGCTCCGATGACTACTTCTTCATTTGATATGAGTCGTGTCCCTGTGGGAGGATGGCACCTTTCTCCCTACGGATCCAATACTAGCTATGCTCTTTCAGGAGACAATACTCAGATGGGTGCATATCCCACTTATTACTCCCTGCCCATGTATCTTTCATCCGCCATGTCAGTTCCTTCGAACACTTTTTCCATGATAGGTCCTCAAGTACCCCCAGGTCTTCCCTACGGGGAGAATCAATTTTATAATTCAGGCTACCCTCTTTATGGGACCCCTTCACAAGGGGGCAACATATATCCTCACTCGAATAATCCTTATCCAACCTCGGTCCCTCCACAGACCCCAGTGATGATGCCCGTCCAAACCTCATCAGACCATTTTGGCGTGAACTAGCACCTTTCTGGGCTAGGGCAAGGGGTACACCAAGATCCTGCCTGGTTTGAAATTTTTCAGAATCAATGTTTTCCCGAACATTGGACTCAAATCCCACCATCAATCGCCAGCCCAGTCACTGTCAGTCATACCGGTGCTCCATCTCCAACCTCTGCCAGCTATGTCGGAGATGGGTCAACTTCTTCTACCAACTATGTCGACAACTTGCCCCCAACCTCTACCAATTATGTCAGAGGCACCGTTCTTTTTCCCCGAATCACAGCCATGTCACGTCTCTCGCTTCTATTCATCATACAGGAAACGACTCTCTTTCCCCTGCTAGTTACATCGAGAAGCCCAAACGCCTCAAACGTAAACCTAAATTCTTTTGCAGGACTTGCGAAGGAAGTCACCTTACTCGTTTGTGTCCAGTTACTGTCGAGATACCCGAAGCATGGGGTTCACCCAAGAGCCCTTCAAATTCTGAGGCATCTGTGGTTTCTCTTCACAACACTCCTCCCTTGATCGTCTCTGTGGTTCCACCGACGCAATCTTCTCCCGACCTCACCCCCTTTGTTAAAGGTGAAATGTCTCTTGCCCCCACTACTACGCATCCTCTTCAACCTATAATTGAAGAAGTGGCCACACCAGTGCAATATCTGGTCAACCCTACTCTCCCTGAAGAAAAGGACACACCTTTTAGCCTTGTCATCAACATTCCACACACTCCCCCTTCTGAACAAGAGAGATTTATTCTTCCCCCGAATGCTCTCCCTCCAAGTCCTGACGAGGTTCTATTTGATTGGGACGACCTAATGGGACATCCCATTCCCCCACCTATGTCTTTTCCATTAAGAGACATTATTCGAACCATCACGAAGACTGTATCCTTCGTTAGCACCTTCCCCTCCTTCACTTGGAAATCCTTGGGTTTTCCCAAGCTATTGTCAACTATCCGCAGGATACTGACTTTCGCCAGAAGGTCGGGACGGGAGCCTTGGCGCCCCCCTTACATGTTGATTAGACTCCCAAAACACGAGTCTTGGTTAATCTCTTTTCCGACACGTTACTAGAAATTTAAAAGATCATCAAGTGATTTGTCCCTTTCACACTCTTTAAAATTGGATTTGAAAGATCATGAGTCTTAGTTAAGCTCTTTTCCAACTTGCTATCAAAAATGGAAAAGATTGCCGAGTGAACTTGTCTTCTTCACACTCATAAATTGAATTTGAAAAGACATCTATTTGGCACAAGTTTACCCATTTTTTACACCAAGTAGACTAAAAGATATAAAAATGGATTTTTTTTGGCGTTAAATTGTGATTGCATCTCATGCCCTTGCTTGCAATATTGAGCCTTTAGCTGGTTCGCGCTTTGCGTTATAAACCATGGCCCAAGCAGTTTGCATCCTCAACCAAGCAGAGTCTTGTTCTTATCCTTCGCAATTTGACACCCTATACATTGGAGGGAACATCACCCCGAGTGTCCATCTCTCGCATGCATTTCCTTGCATTGAGCATAGGTATGTTCTATTGCTTGAACTAGTTTTGCTTACTCGCGACACTCGTTCCCTCCTCTGTATCATAGCATTCAATTGTTACGAAAAAACAAAAAAAGACGGGCAAGAAGGGAGTACTATATTGTAATTGGCAGCAGTTGTGTCACCTTTGAACAAAGCACAAAGTTATTGAGTCATTGCGTCATCATAATTTTGGGTTTAGCATAGCCTTAGGAAGTTGATCTCGTTACAGAATTTTCTCTACCGACTAGTTAATCTTCCAGCCACTATAGAGAACATTATGGATGCCTCCTGCATTTAATTGTCACATCATTAAGTTTATGCTGCCAGAGTCCACCGTATGTCTCATGCTCTTGTTCAAAGGAATTCTATCAACCTGTGTCGGCCACTCCTCAGAAATCTTGACTTTGCATGTCGACCATACCCTCAGTTTGTCTCAGAATCACATGACACTTTGGTCTTAT
>ML822759.1:129016-153359 GCA_009831015.1 Picea engelmannii
ATAACTAGGGTTTGGCTTGATGAATACTTGGTAAATGTAAGTGAATTTCTGCAATCCTTCCCTTACTTGAATGGTTATAGTGTTTTACTTGCATTTTGTTAATGAAATTGTTGGAATAAACCCTAGGAAATAAGCACATGTTGATGTCCTTATTTTAATTCCCTACTATATTATGCCAAGGAGTCGTTTTTCCTGTTGAAGGCATTGCTAGGGCCTTGCCATTGCAACACCCTACCATTTTCTCTTCATCCTATCCGATTTTACTTTGTTTTTTAGCTAAAGAAGCAGGAAAACGTGTTACGACCTAGGGTTACCTACACCTTAGTAAACCGTTTTCCCCTAGGATTGATGGTTGAGGCCTTGTCTTACCAACACTTCACCATCAAATTCCTCTTGTCTTTGGCCCTACCATTATCATATTGTTCCTTCAACTCTTGCCGCTATTTTTTACTCCATTTGCCCCATGAATGCACTGGTCCTAGACTACTTCCTTGAGTGCTTTGATCACAACCTTCAAAATCTTTGAACAACTACTAATACCTTCTAACCCTAGCTTAGATTGACTTGCTAACCCTATTGTTGTTGTCATCCATTTGAGTTATAATCATACTTTGCAACAATTAAAGCTTCTTTAAGCAATTGAAAGATTGGCTAATGCATAGTAGTCTTTGCTTCTAATGAATGTTGATATTGTGACACTGATGATAAATCATTCTTGTTCATTTTGAAGCTTCTTTAAAAGCATTTATTGTGAAGTAACGTATTGTGACTATTGCTACTATACATCTTTGATTGCTTCATCAATATATTAGTCAATTGCTTTATTTGAGAAAGTCTCATATTATATGAAGTACTAACCAGCAAGGGACCTTGCAAATACAGTTTCTTGTTGCTTTGTTCCAGGCAGGTACATTTCTGGTTATTATCTTTATTGGTTGTTTAGCCGGATTTTCTGATCAGTGGTGACTTGTGAGAGGGAAACTTTTACTTAGCCTTCTCAAAACCCCAGGTCACCAGGGACGGCTCCCCTGGACCTACCACCCTAGATAGAAAGGGACATCCTATTGAGGTGACAGTAATATGATAGTCTCATGTTACATTAGTTTGTCTTCATTTACCTTCCCTTTACATCCAAGTACAAACTGTGCGATAACAAGATCTACATGAAGCCTTCAGAGAAAACCAGTGTTCCATAACAGACCAAAGTACATTGAGATCAAGCATTACATTCTCCGTGATGAAGTCCAGAAAAAAGAAGTGGTTCTCCAATATATCTCCACAGATGAGCAGATAGCAAATATTTTGGTAAAACCTCTGTCCAAGATGAAAAGTTTGCAAGCTGGGGCTCGTGGAGACGACTTCCTTATTGAAAAAGGAAGAGATTACGCCCAGGTTGGGAGAGAGCACTAATGTGTTATTGATTTATGGATAGTCATTTTTCAGTTCGAAAAATGGTCCAATATGAGCAGTTTCTTTCTAGTTCGGAAAGTGGTTTGAGATTTCTGACGGACGGGCATTTTCCAGTTCGGAAAATGTGGTCCAGATCGGACAGGCATTTTCCAGTTTAGAAAATGGTCCAGATCGAACAGTCATTTTTGTAATGAAAATGGTCTGATAGATCGTTGATGTACCATAGACAACGATTCCCCTTGTGGCCAGTGTGGGGGAATGGTCTAGGACAATCATTCTTCTTGGCAGTCACTCTAAGTAGTGGTCAAGTAGAATGGTCCGCCTTGTCGGGCAGTCATTCTTTCAAAGTTCACAGCTGTAAGCAGTTTCAAAGAATGGTCTATTTTGGAGGTTGGTGCAGGACAACCATTCCCTAGGGCAGACTCATTCTCTCCAGGTTGCACTATGTTTAGTGCTGAAGGAATGGTCCAGGTTCAACAATCAGGGACGGGCATTCCTAGGGCAGACTCATTCTATCCATGTTGCACTATGTTTAGTGTTGGAGGAATGGCCCTGTTAAGTGAATGGTCCATGCTCAGAAATCAGGGACAATTATTCTTCCTTGGGAAGAATAGTCCAGATAGCCCATGGTTGATGTTTTTACTGTACGAGGGCAGATGCTCTTCCAGATCTCAAAGATGTGAGTGGAAGAATGGACATGATGACTCATTTTATATCATGATATTGTTTCTATGCAGGTTGATATCAAATGATATGATTGCTATGGAGATTTTGTCTCTGGACAGTAGATGTATGCTATTGTGGTGGATGTGTTCCACTGGTTGTGACTATGTGTCACTGATTAAGTAGTCGTGTGCTACTTGGTGTGGTTGTGTACCACTGGATAGTAGTTGTGTACTACTATGAATAGACACAGTTGTGTTCTATTTGAATGACATTGTTTTGATTGCCATGTAGACTATCAGTAGTGTTGAAAATGATTATCGGCTAGATTGATAGTCAATGTACTAATGGACAGACATTCTCCAGACGGAAAATGGTCCAAGACATTTATTCTTCTAGGACGTATGTCTGGATTAGAAGAATAGTCCTTGTAGCCCATGGCGTGGTTTCCAACATCTGTTAGAATAATTATTCTTCTAGGACATATGTCCGGATTAGAAGAATGGTTCTTGCATCACTCTGTGGAGTGAATGAATTATTCAGCATCATGCCTAATTACTCAGATGAAGTATGGCTTCGAGAGATGATGCAGTCGATGCTATCAAATGATACCGATAGTGATGATGGTGATCGTAATCTAATCAAGAGATAGCCTGTATGGCTATGATGATGCTACCGATTGGATGGTATGTTTGTGCTCAAGACCATTGCCTACAATACCTCCCTAGCTAGGAGGGAGTGTTGATATTATGGTAGCTGCAGGAGGTATTAACCTCCACGTGTAACCCGGACAAGAATAGAATATTCCGGGAAGCAAGAAGAAAACCTAAAGCATTGGACATAACCCTAGAAGACAAGTTGGCGAAAGGAAATATTTAATATTGAGCTTTTGGCCTCCTGAATGAGAAGTCGGCCTAGAAAGGGAATGAGGAGCAGTATAAATACAGGATCCCAGATCTCATTTGACACACACATCTCGCAATTGCAGAAATGTAACAGTGCGCACTGCAGAAACCGAGTAAGTACGCAAGTCTGGAGAGTAGCTGCAGCTAGCTTTGGACTTTTTGCCTTATGTGCTAGCTCTGGAGAGAGATACGCTACATTGATTGGCTATTAGCCCTAGGGTTTGCTTTCGAAATTATTCTCTATCAAGGCTAAGGTGCTCGGGGGTGGCTTCGGCCTATGGTTGGGTGACAATATTGCTATATTGTCTATGGTTAAACGAGCACACCTATTATTTCTAACAGTAACATCCTGTAGCTTTCATCCTCCTGACTGTTGTTTTCTTATTTGCACGACACCCAAGACAGCCTTCTCATGATTCCTTGCCATGGTTGTCCATTGATTGAAGGCTACTGCATATATTTGTAAACATTTTCTCTGCTGGACAACACCCTGTAGCTTTGCTGCCATAAGCTATCATACACAACCTCAAGAAGAAAACTGTAAAAACTCATCAATTACCTCTTATACTGCTGTTTGAAACTTGTCACTATTATCCAGTCTACCAAAAAATTGATACATGGAAGATCAGGCTCATACTTCATAGAACACAGGTTTACACTTCACCGAACCGATTCGATAGCCAGTTTGATTCAGCCTGCTATCTGCTCGGCCGGTTTACCGGGTTGATATCGACTCGAACCGGTTTTAAAAACTATGGTTCTATGTGCTAATAAAAATGAGGGTTTTCTTACAGCTTTATAGTATCTGAAATGCCCTAACTGTAATATCCATCTTCATAATATCAACTCTTTTTTCAAATTTTAAGACTTTAAATGACAAATTTGTACTGTTGAGCTGTTGAAGAAAACTTTTGTCAGCAGGCTACCAGAGGAATCTACCTGCAAGAACTACTAGAGAGATAAATTGTTGCTGGAAGCAAAGGACATCTATGAATGCTACTAACTAGATTAAAATAGAATATGATAACAAGTGCTGAAAACCCTTCCAAAAATATATACCAACTGCTAAATTAGAATGGAAGACAGCATGGAGTTGGTAATGGATTGATATGCTGAAGTTTTCATGATCAGAGGGGTCTTCCGCCTTAAATGATTGGAACAATCCCATTTGTGCTCCAAACCCACTGCATAAGGCAGGCTGGGGTGATAGTGAGCATTCTCTACTTTGAAATCTAGGTATTCAGCAGTCAACTCACAAGACAGCAGTCAAGTTTGGACCATAGTCTTGTGGGAGAAAAGACAAGCAGGTTAAGTTCGTGTATATGAATGTTTGGTTAAGGTATAAGAGAAATGCCAGGCTGCGAGTCAGGACTATTGTGAACACTGAAAGAGTAGGTCAATCAGAGTAATGCATTGCACAACATGGACCTCAGGGTGATTCTGTACCCAATTATGTACTCTGGTTGTAACGGCTACAGTAAAAGTATGCATGTATGTTATGGTTGAGCTTATGCTTCTGGTTTATATGAACTGTTCTTTTAATTTGTACATAGGTCTACATATGTCGGTCATAGGAAAGCATGTAATTGTTGTGATTTATTTTAATTTTTGAGATGCATGAGTGGGCTCTACATATGCTTAAATTGTATGAGCTCTTTATGTCTTTGTGTGTGTCAGAAATGATCTTTAGACTCATAAAATTTAGACAAAGTCACCATTTTATGATGATTTTGGTGACTTGTGAGTCGTGACCCATGTTTTAATGAAAGGGAGAAGGAAAAATTTCTGCCATTAAGTGGCATATACGCTGTGCTTTTGAATTATTCATGGAACCATGTTTTCAAGCAGGGAGAGAAAAACTGATCCGTAAATGGAAGGCCTCCAACCTGTCCGTTTCGTTAACACGGATCTCCGCAGAAAATTAGAATTTAAAGTCTGCAATTACAATTTCACTGAGATCATGCTTCTCTGTTTGCTATTCTCCAACAAGCATGAATGAGCCCTATTCCAGATTTGGCTTCAAGGATTAACTGGATGGATTTTAGAGCCAAAACCAATGCCAACTATAAACCAATCCACTTCAGTTGTGCTTACTCTGTCTCTGCAATTCTGTTAACACAAATACTAATGTACTCTACAATCTAGTGGTGCATACACAACCCTCATTTGTAAATGCAATTCAATAGTCAACGATGCAACCAATGGGAACTCAGTGACTCGCTTCTATGGGTTTATGGGCACTGTAACCAATGTTGCATTCAAATTAACAATCTAGTGAATCACAACCAATTGCACGACTTGTCACAGAGGGATAAAACCATCTTGAGCTATGCACGGCTCAGAACTAATGCGTATGGTGGTCATTCCAGAGCTATTGGCATTCATTAAAATTCTAATGGAGAGTGAAATTCAGAGTGAAACAATTAGAACCACAGTGGGAATTCACCATTAAACCACTGATTCAACTATAGATAGCAATTTAAGTGCAGAGAAGAGCTTCCACTAACTCGCACGTAGATTTTTTTTTCACAAACACAAAAATATCAAACATTCAAGGCAAAATAGACACCATATTTTCCCTGTAAACCCAAATGGAAGAAAAAAACAAGTTGATTGAGGATTTTATTAAGCAGTAAGTTGATTACAAATAGGTGACCTATATATAGATTTAGTGTATTGTTACTCACTAGCAGAAAATTTGCAGATGGCCATGGCTTAACAACAATCTTCACTCATCATGGGACAGACTCAATGTCTTCTTCTCCTTCGATCATCAAGTAAACTGCTTTTCCCTTCTTCATTTCCTGCTCTGTGTTCCATTCGATGCTCTTTTTCATCACAACCTTCATTTTCAATGGGTTATTTTGGAAGGCCAACCATCACAATGGTTCATTTCAACTTCCAAGGGAATTTTGAACATTTTCTCAACTTTTCCAAAAACAATTAAATGCTAATTACAAAGTTTACAAAGAGATTTTGGCGAGGATTCAAATCAAATCACACCTCCCCATCTGTAGGCTTTTGGTCCCCAAAAACCTCAACTCCCTTCAATCATCTTCTTCCCTGCGTTCAAGCATCCTCCAGCAAATCTCCAAGAAAGGGTGCCTCTGTTGCAAGATGGAAGATAAGTGCTGAATAGGGGTTGCCTTGGGCATATGCTTGTTAACCATCTCATAGCTAGAGATGACATTTGTTGATGCAATAGGTCATTGAATGGAGTTCCGGTTGAAGCCTCCAACATTTGGCCTCCCAATGTCCAATCAATCTATAGTATTGGCAATAGTTCCTACATGGGCCACTTGGGTGGGTCCGCATATGCCAAGGTGGTGCGGCATGACTAGACAGGTCCACGTGGCATGGGGTGCGAGTTAAGGTGGGACCCACTTTCCCCTTGCCAACTTTGGACTATGGGCAAGTGCGAGTAGATCCCAATCGTTAGATCTAAGGATTGATAGGACTCCACCGTAGATCTTGGAGTAGTGAGAGACTTCGAGACTTCGGGTCTCCGGGAAGTTTTAGACCTGCGTAAGAATATTGAAAGGCCGAAGGCCCGATATCTGCGAAGACTAGGAGATACTCCCTGCAACTAGCGGCCACGTCACCGCCAAGGGTGGCAACCCAGGTCACGACAGTGCCATGTCAGATGGTATGAGTGAAAGTGAGGCCACGTGGATGCCACATGGCGAAGAGGATGGCCATTAGCCAATGACGTCCCGAAAAACTTCGAAGGACCATAACTTTCAAGCCAGAGCTCCAATTCAGACAAGGTTATAGTCGTTGGAAAGCTCTTGGTGAACTCAAGGCGATGGTGGCCTTATTCGAAGGATTCAGGGAGTTGTAGGAAAGAAACAATTTATGCCCCATGCCTTAAAAGGCTACTTAGGGGGTCGGGTGTGTGACAAAGTGGTATCAGAGCAGAAAACAACACTTGGCCTGCTTGGGCTCATGAAAGAGTCTAATAAATATCATTAAAGAACTTTTAAGAGGGAGGGAACCCTACACTACCCCATTCATAAGAGCTTATTGAACTTTACCAATGAAAGGAGGAATGAGACATTCTGTTGTTTTTACATGTTTAAATATGGACTGAATGTTGTTGTGACATGCTAAATGTTGTAGCTGATTTCACCTCACAAAATTACCTATCCTATTTATAAATTAGTGGATAATTAACAAACAGAAAATGTTGTGAGCAACACATAAACAGTGAGTGGATAGCAAGGAAAACTATGACATAAAGGATGGTGACACACCATGAGATGGGAAAGAGCTCCCATAACAAAGAAGACGAGTTTGATGAAAGGAGAGTGGTGGAAACCCCTTCGAATTTGGTGGAAACTGTGAGAAGCCTCATCACAGAATTACAAAGTTTTAAGGCAAACAATGAGAGGCTCATAAAAGAACAAGAAAAACAAATTGAGATAAATGCAGTTTTGTTGCAAAGCCTATCAGACACACAAAGGCAACTACAACATGGAACAGCATCCAGTAATGTGGATAGACATTCTACTAAAAAAACCCAAAATCCACCTGAAATACAAAAGCATAGTCCTGAAAATAGAAACACAAGGAGAAGCACCTCAAAGAAGGCCCAACATGGAGCCAAAAGGCATGCTAACGTCAAGGATTCATCTGAAGAATCCTCTAGTGAGGGAACTGACAACTCCAAGGAACTGTCTGGCAATGAGACTGGTTCACACTGTCAGAGGAGAAGAAAGAGGAGGAACAATTCCAAGAGCTATGGCCCTGAAGAGTTTAAGAAAGTCAAACCACCCACTTTTGATGGAGAAACTAAAAAGGGGGAAGAAGCAGAAGTTTGGTTGCTTGGCTTAAAGAAGTACTTTAGAGTCCATGACTACTCTGAGAACTCAAAGTCCCAAATAGCCATCTTTAACTTGAATGGAAAGGCCTCCATCTGATGGGAGGACCTTAGAAATGTGAAAGGAATTCATGAGGAGTTGTCATGGAAACAATTTCAGAAATACTTTAAGTACATGTCTGAAAGGTATTATGATGAAAAGACCAAGGAGTTTTATGAACTCAAACTAGGGAAGCTCACCATAGATGAATATATCAACAAATTTCTCGAGTTGATGAGGTATGTGCCCTACATAAAGGATGAAAAGGTAAAGATGCAGTGATTCATTAGTGGGTTGCCTTAGTCTTCTTGAGACATAATTGAATTTGACGAACCTAAGACTTTAGACACTATTCGGAAGGCAAGGTATTGCTATGAGCAATTCAAGAACAAGGCAGAACCTCATAAGGATTAGAAAAAGGAAAGCAAATTGAGATTCAAAAAGAAGGGGTTTAAACCTTCAAGGTTTAGGAACCCTGGGAAAGGCTCTAAGATGAGCCTTCCTACTAAAAGTGTGTATCAGCAAAATTTTCCATCTCCAAGTGGAAATAAACCCTTTGTATCCGTCCCAGGAAAGACTGACGATAAAAGGAGAGAACCATTGAAATGTTGGGGATGCAAAGAAGAACATTTGTTGAGGGATTGCCCCCATAGACAGCAAGACAATGGGAGCATCTACAACATCCAGGAAGCTACCATAGTCAATGATGTGGCTAGGAGCATGCCACAAATTTATGCAGCCCTGGATAATTCACAAGTTGATCACCAAGCTTCAGTGGTGGAGGTGGAAGGTATGATTGACAACCATCTTGTTTCCATTTTAATTGATCCTAGTTCTAATTTGAGTTATATTGCCTCCCAAACTATTGAGAAATGTAAACTGCAGCAAGTAAAACATGCTAAATCATGGCTGGTACAACTAGCCACTGGAACAAAAAGAAAGGTAACATAAGTCATTCCAGCATGACAATTCCTTATGAATGGGTTTCCCACCCAAGCAACTCTAAACATACTCCCTTTAGGATCTTATGACATGTTGATTGGCATGGATTGGTTGACTGCCCATAAAACCAAGTTGGACTGTTATAATAAAACATTAGAGTGTGAAGATGAGGAAGGGAAGAAAAGGACCCTACAGGGAATTCAAAAGCATGTCTCAATGAGACAAATATCAACCCTTCAAGTGAAGAAGTATTGTAGAAAAGGATGTCTTTTGTATGCAATACAAGTACTGAACTCTGTTGAGGACAGTAAATCTGGCCTAGAGGAACATCCTATATTGAGAGAGTATAAAGATGTATTTCCAGAAGAGGTACCAGATCTACCTCCAAGAAGAGACATTGATTTCTCAATAGAAATGGTACCCGGAGTGGTGCCAATGTCTAGAGCACCCTATAGAATGAGTACACCAGAGCTAGTTGAACTCAAACTACAGTGAAGGAGATGTTGGACAAAGCCTAGTGTGTCTCCTTGGGGAGCACCAGTCTTATTTGTGAAGAAGAAGGATGGCACACTTAGGTTGTGCATAGACTACAGGCAACTCAACAAGATGACAATTAAAAATAAGTATCCCTTTCCAAGAATTGATGACTTGTTTGACCAATTAAGGGGTGCTACAATTTTCTCCAAGATTGACTTGAGGTCTAGATACCATCAAGTCTGAATTAAGGATGAAGACATCCACAAAACAACCTTTAGGACAAGATATGGGCACTATGAATTTGTGGTGGTGCCATTTGGGCTTACCAATGCACAAGGCACCTTTATGTGTTGAAGGAATAATGTGTTCAGCAAGTTCTTGGACAAATTTGTGTTGGTTTTCATAGATGACATTCTGATCTATTCTAAGAGAAGAGAAGAGCATGAAGATCACCTCAAGTTAGTGCTTCAAGTGCTAAGAGAGCACAAGCTCTATGCTAAGTTTAGTAAGTGTGACTTTTTCCAAAAACAAGTCCATTACCTAGGCCATGTCATCACTGAGGAAGGAGTGGCAGTCGATCCTGACAAGATCAAAGCCATTATGGGTTGGCCTACACCAAAGGATGTCTCTGATATCAGATCCTTTATGGGCCTAGCAGGATACTATAGAAGGTTCATAAATGGGTTTTCCAAGATTGGTTGCCCAATCACCTCCCTACAGAAAAAGGGAGTTAAATTTGTTTGGACCACGAAATGTGAAGAGAGTTTTCACCAACTGAAAAACCTTTTAACCAATGCATCAATACTGAAAATTGCAGACCCACATAAGGACTTATTGGTGTGTACAGATGTTTGCAAAGAAGGACTCGGAGGAGTCCTTATGCAAGAAGGGCATGTAATCTGTTATGAATCCAGAAAATTGAATGCACATGAAATCAATTATGTGACACATGACCTAGAATTGGTTGTCATAGTTCATGCTTTAAAAATGTGGAGGCATTACCTCCTAGGCCGAAGATTTGTACTTATGACTGACCATTGTGGGTTGAGACACTCGTTTGACCAGCGCAAACTCAATGCTAGACAAGCTAGGGGGATGGCCCTCCTCAGTGAATTTGATTTTGAAATCAAACATATTAAGGGAAAGGAAAACAGAGTGGTTGATGCCCTCAGTAGAAGTATGAAAGTGATTCATTTGGCAGTTGTAAGTACCTGTGAATCAGACATCAAGGAGAGAGTTAAAAGTGCACAGGCAGCGAATGAGTTTTTCAAAACTGTGAAATCATACTTAGAGCAAGATCCCACAGGGCTGAAGTATGATGGTTACCAACTGTTGAATGATGGTCTGCTAACTTACAAAGATAGGTTGTATATTCCAAATAGTGACAACTTGAGGAGGTTCATACTAGGTGAACTACATAAAAGACCATACACGAGTCACCCTTGTCATCAGAAAATGATCACAGCCACCAAGAGACTATTTTATTGGCAGAGAATGAAGAAGGATATAGCTGACTACTTGGCTAAGTGCTTAGAATGTCAGCAGGTTAAGGTGGAGCACAGACATCCAACGGGGTTGTTGTAGCCCCTACCAATTCCAGAATGGAAATGGGAAACCATCTCCATCGATTTTATCACTGGACTACCTAAATCAACCAAGCAGAATGATGTTATTATGGTAGTTGTGGACAAGTTGAGCAAGGTTGCTCACTTTAACCCCGTAAAGTCAACTTGCAAGGCGATAGATATTGCCAATATTTTCATGGAAGATATATTTAGACTGCATGGCATACCTAAGGAGATCATATCAAACAGGGATACAAAATTCACTTCAAACTTTTAGAAATCTTTGTTTGTTGCTTTTGAAACTAAATTACTATTTAGTATGGCTTATCACCCTCAAACTGATGGACAAACAGAAAGGGTAAACCAAGTGCTAGAGGACATGTTAAGGATGCATGTGATGCATCAACCTAAGAAGTGGGAAAACTACCTACCACTAGTAGAGTTTTCTTATAACAATGGCTATCAGGAATCCTTGAAGATGAGTCATTTTGAGGCTCTCTATGGTAGGCAATGCAACATTCCAATCAGCTGGAATAACACAGTGGACAAAATAACACTCGGGCCAGACCTATTAAAAGAAATGGAACAACAAGTAGTTTGAATAAGACAGAATCTAAAGGTGGCTCAAGACCGGCAGAAGAGCTATGAAGACAAAAATAGAACTCCTAGGGAGTTGAAAGTAGGGGATCATGTGTATTTCCGGATTAGACCCATAAGAAGTTCCTTAAGAATGGGAACTTGTGCCACGCTAACACCTCAGTTTTTTGGACCCTTTGAAATTTTGGACAGAGTGGGACTTGTAGCATATAGACTAGCACTTCCTCCCACAGTGAAAGCACACAATGTTTTCCATGTTTCGTTGTTGAAGAAATATGTACATGATTCTAATCATATAATTGACTAGTATGTGATCCAGGTGGAACCAGAGGGAAAATTCCTACCAAAACCCCAATGCATACTAGATAGGAAGGACATTCCACTGAGGAACAAAACCATTGCACAGGTCAAGGTGCAATGGAAACACTTTGGTCCAGATAAGGCCACATGGGAATTGAAGGATGCCATGAAA
This sequence comes from Picea engelmannii, assembly GCA_009831015.1. Lineage (NCBI taxonomy): Eukaryota > Viridiplantae > Streptophyta > Pinopsida > Pinales > Pinaceae > Picea > Picea engelmannii. The sequence goes on from ML822759.1 coordinate 140,907, forward strand.
CAAGCATACTCGTTTTTGTTCACTGTTGTACATAAACACCACAACGACAGGTAGAACATCGAGGACGATGTTCCTTTAAGGGGGAGGGAATTGCAATACCCCTGTTTCCCCCAACTTGTAAATATAATTATATTTGGATAGAATACTATGGACAAACCCATCATGAGAAGTTTGGAAAGACAATGAACCTTGTTATTAAAGATATTGTATAGATATGTATATTTTATGTTATTAAATAGAAATGGAAAATTGTGGCATAACTGCTAAAAGTCGGTGGCTAGTATGGATCATGATGCATGAGAGGGGATGGTAAGGGGAACCAGTGATGGTTGAGATGACCCTGTCAAACCAGTACACTGTTGGATATAAATTGCTCAGACCCAGAACAGTCTTCTAGCCCAGAAAATTTAATCACCAGTCAAGTTGGTGGTTGGGAAGTCTTTCTCAAGAGTAAATGAGAAGATGGGTTGTTGATGATTGCAGCTATGTGAGACATTCTCTAGGACACAAACCTGAGAGAGAGCCCCTGAGAGGGGTGTGTGGATCCTATCTGAGACAGAGTTGGAACGTAGAGATGGCCTCCTCCTTACAGAGAGTTGAGAAGAACTCCAGATGATTCTCCTGTGTAACGCAGTGAGAAAGGCGATCTGCTAAGTTGGATGTGTCTGTGGCTGAGCACAAGGTGAATGTGTGAAATCCCAAAGTGTTGAGTGCATCATCATGAGAACAGAAATGAAGATGATGTATTAGCCTCCTCTGAGCAGAAGAGTTGATGAGAAACTCCAAATGACTCTCCTGTGTAATGTAGTGGGAAACAAGATCTGTTGAGTGGACATGCATGTGGATGAGCACAGGTGAATGTGATCCTAGTGGTTGAACACTAGTGAAGAAGTGGTTCTTCTGTGTAATGCAATGAACCAAAGATATGGACATCCCTATGGATGTGCCCCTAGTGGATGAGCACTAGTGGGTGTATAAGATCCCTTGCTATATTGTTCAAAAGTTAGACCTGCCTGTAACCCTAATTGTAAATGTAAAAGGTACAGGTCTACCCCATCTTAATGTGATTGATAATTAATGTAAAAGATAATTAATCTTGTTAATATTAATTATATTATGAGATAGAGAGGTCGGCCCTGTTGTGCCAATAGACACTTATGTTGACAGCTTCAATCTAGTATAAGTAAAGGTAACTTCGCCATTGAGGAAACATATCTTTGTGTGTGTTTGGAAATTTCAGCAAGTACATCTACTTGGGAAAAGTGCGCACCTCTCTTGGGTGCTAGTTTTCTAGGGTTTGTGAGCACCCTTTTGTGTGCTAGGTTTTCTTGGTGGTGGAGGTCTTTCTCTTGAAGAATATAGCAAAGGATTGGCTAGGTTTTCTTCCCTTGTTAAGAAGGGTTTCCCAGGATACTTCTTGTGTACTTGTGCATGGTGTTTCTTCTTGTGATCTTGGTTGCTGCAACAAATTGTCTATGGTTTAAGTAAAATTCTAAAATGGAATGAACTTCATGCTTAAGCCTAGCTTATTGAAAAATCAACATGGGCAGAGTACCTGTCTGGAAACTTCTTGATCTGACCCACGAAATCTTGCTGGGAAAGGCAAGAAAAGTCAGGAAAATCGTGGACAGAGAGTAGAAGACACACACGAATGGGTCGAGAGACCACTCAAGACAAAAACTAAGCGTGGGAGGCTCTCTGGTCCTGAGGAGAACTGAGAAACATATGTTGTTTTGGGTACAGGAGTGCTTGGACAGTGTTTTCTAATCGAGCTGATAAACAAAGATGCAGTGATTGAGAGAGCAATCACAGTAAGCTCCCTTGCTTGGTGGATAGAAAACTGATCTACCAGGTGTAATGTCCCCACTTTGGGACATCATTATATTACAGAGTGTTATGATGACCAGAGTAGCCAGATGGAGGTTATAGCGGGTACATGGACTATTTAGGGGTATTTTGGGGTCCGTCTTGCATCGCTCATCTTATTTCATCATTATGATCCATTCCGCACAGCTTGGGTTTGGTTCCATTGCATTCCGACAATTTCCGTGATTTTGAGTTATTTTGGGCTATAGGTTAATTAAATTCACTAAGGAGGTCATATTGGTCATAATACTTGGAGTAACCTCTTAGTGTAATAGCTAATTGGAATCGAGAGGAACAACACTACAGGATAGGATGATGAGAAGTGACTTTCAGTGGCCAGGGAAGCCACAAGGAGAGAGAAAGTACTTTTCAGAGGTAAAATGGTTAATTAATTAATTAAAGTGATTTAATTAATTAATTAACAATTAAATAAAGTAAAAATCACTTTGGAGAGACAAGGTGAGCAGGGAGGATAAAAGAGAGATAGAGGCTTCTATTCTCTCATTATGTTGTCTATCATTTTGATATCTGGCTTCTTGCTAGTGAGCCCATGCACTTGGGGATTTTGAGGGTTTTGACTTAACAAACCCTAGAGATCAGTTCGGTGGTGAAAGATCCCACCCAACCTGGTCCAAGCTTGGTCACGGAGGTGAAAGATTCCTCCCTCGCCATTCTACATCAGATCCATTAAGTTACAGAGAGTTTCTACAGCAGCCACAGGCTCAGAGAGAGCTATGGCGCAGCCTCGGGAGGGTTTCCAGCAGGAGGGCGCACCATCTTGAGGAGAAGAGTTTGTTCCAGACTTAGGAGAAGGATTATGAGCAAACGGACTTCTGGGTATTATTTGTATGGCCTAGGGGGCCTTTTCTAGCCTGTTCCAGAGGAGGTTTCTCTGTCATCTTATTTATTGGAGCTCATCGTAGATTCAGAGAGAGGAGGGCGCACCACAAATTGGGGATCCAGTCTTTTGGGGAATCAGTTCTTCATTGTTTGGCCTGAGACTTTGCCAGGGGGTTCCCCTTGGCCCGATCTACATTTTGGCACCCTTCTTAGGTGGTTTGGCAGCTTATTCCTTGGAGGCCGAATTATTGGGGTTTCAGTCATCCAGGAGGGCGCAAGTCCAATAGAGGATTGCTTTTTTGGAGGGTCATACCTTCACCGTTCAGCTTGAGACTTCACCAGTGGTTTGGTATTGGCCCTATCTACACTTCCAGCCATTTTCAGAGTGTTTGGAGGCCTCTGGCAGCAGGGCCAAATTGTTAGGTGTATTCAGCTTTCCAGTAGAGCGTAACTTCTCCAATTTTGGGGTTTGGCACTTCAGAAGGTCGGGACCTCATCTTGTTATTCATCTATTGTAGCCAGGTGGCCTTTAGAGGCTTGTATCTTCTCTTCTTGATCTTGTTTGAGAGTTCTCCTTTTTTCTACTAGCTCTTAGTTATATTGTACCAGATCTGCAGATCCATTGTATCAAGGTCTTCTTCTATTATGAATAATATCAGATCTGAGGTATTTTTGAGTTATCTCTTGTGTTCTTGATCTTGCATCTCGTTGAGGTATGTTCCATTGTTATATCTTCTTTGATTATTGCTGCAAACACACATATAAACCATCATATTAAACCCCAATGCAACTCATGAGACTTAAGACTGCAAAGTGTTTGACGAAATGCCACAACCGGAAAATAGTTAAAAATTTATGAAAAACACAATGTTCTTGGCCTCTTGGCTTGGGAACATTACACCAGGACCCTGTGGGAATTCGAGAGTAACCTTTCTCCCTTGTTGTAGTTGAGCAAAAAGGAAAATTCCATCTATCTCATGGCATCATGGTCTAGCTAGGGGGTGGCCAGTTGAGGAATACTCAAAGATCAAACTGTGCCTATGGTTGGGTGGAAAAGAGCAAATATTTTAGCAGTTGCCAACTAAATTCCAAAGTTTCAAATAAGTGTGACTCTTAGTTTTATTTTACCTTGATTGTTTTGTTGTAATATGTAATTCCTGAGCTAGATGATGGCATGATTGTTTATCTCGTTGAATGGTAGAGTTTGTGGCTCTGATGGCCTAGCAGTCTAGGAAGTTTGAGGTAGAAGTTAAATCTCATATTTTGTCAATAGTTTCATGTTTAATCATATGTAGCAAAGGAGACCTGCGATTAATGGGTTTCGAAAGTAATTGGGCAGAAGGCGAGTTGGCTTCTGTTTGAATCTGCATATTGTTAGTTTCCCCAATGGACTGACCCAAGGATCAAATCCACAAAGCCAGAGTCGAAACAGACTCTACAGGACAGCCCCGAACTGGTCAATCCCTCAAGATTTCCTTCCCTGCTACAGATTCCAAGTCCTGTAGGAGAAAGGCGCTTCCTTCAAACCATTCTTCCAAGTGACCACAGGTTCAAGTCTATGGGCTTAACCAAATCTTGGATATGATTCGAGAGTGTAGCTCTCGGGACTTGTTGAGTCCCATATAATCAGGACCTGGAACCCTTCACTACACCCAAAAGGAGTTGAGCCCTTCGGGCTTCAAGACTTCGATGGTCCGAGACTTAAGGATGTTGGGACCTCACAACATCCACCTTTTTTCCGAAAACGACCTGTTGGAACAGTGACTAGACGGATTAATCGACAACTGGCGGTCTCGTACCCGTTATCATGGTATCTGCCTTATCGTTAAACATCGACCATCTTTTGACCGCGAGTATTCCCATCATCGTTGATCATGATGACAGATCAACGGGGTGATCCTAGTCCACGTCCTCTTATGGGTTCAACGGTGAGGATGCTACCCGAAATTGCCACTTGATCGGACAATTGGAGAGTGTTCGTGACTCCATGACTTCGCGATTCTTGCAAGCTCCCAACCTTTCAACCTTACGGAGTGTTACTGGCCGAAGTGGTCACGAGAGAGTGGCCACCTTTTGTTGTCGATTATTACACCCGCTTATTCTATTCTTCCACTACCCTCAATTGAGCGGTTGAGAAGGATCCCAAAGGATCTTAGATCGATGGTCTGCGTAACTTCGGGGATTCCGGGACTTCGAGAGTTCGCGGTAGAATGCAACCTAAGCTTTGGCCCGAAGGCTGGAGATTAATTACTCAGCGAGACTAAAGAAATCTCGTGATAAACCTTAATTTAAGTGCATGTGTGGGACCCTCTCCGGGATTCCGGAACTTCGAAGCTTCGGGACTCCGAGAGATTTGAGGATAGGATGGTATGGTGAACGTCAAAACTCCCTCCCTGAAGTGTCAAGCCCTGATTGGGTGGGTCCACGTACACCAAGGTGGTGCGACGCAACCAAACAAGTCCACGTGGCGTTGTGGCATGGGGTGCAAGTTAAGGTGGGACCCACTTTCCCCTTGCCAACTTTGGACTATGGGTAAGTGCAGGTAGATCCCAACCGTTAGATCTAAGGATTGATAGGACTCCACCGTAGATCTTGGAGTGGTGAGAGACTTCGGGACTTCGGGTCTCCGAGAAGTTTTAAACCTGTGTAAGAATATCAAAAGGTCGAAGGCCCAATATTTGCGAAGACTAGGAGATACTCCCTACAACCAGCGGACACGTCACCGCCAGGGGTGGCAACCCAGGTCACGGCAATGCCATGTTGAATGGTACAGGGGAAAGTGAGGCCACATGCATGCCACGTGGCGAAGAGGATGGCGATTGGCCAATGATGTCCCTAAAAACTTCGAAGGACCATAACTTTCAAACCAGAGCTCAAATTCAGACAAGGTTATAGTCGTTGGAAATATCTTGGTGAGCACAACGCGATGGCATCCTTATTCGAAGGATTCAGGGAGTTGTAGGAAAGCGAAAATTTATGCCCTATCCCTTAAAAGGCTGCTTAGGGGGTCGCGTGTGTGACAGATCTTTGTAAAAAATTAGAATTCAAAGTCTGTGCAATTACAATTTCATTGAGATCATGCTTCTCTATTTGCTATTCTCCAACAAGCATGAATGAGCCCTACTCCAGATTTGGATGCAGGGATTAATTCGATGGATTTTAGAGCCAAAACCAATGCCAACTATGAACCAATCCACTACAGTTGTGCTTACTCCATCTTTGCAACTCTATTAACACAAATAAAAATGCACTCTACAATCTAGTGGTTACTCAACCCTCATTTGTAAATGCAATTCAATAGCCAATGATGCAACCTGTTAGCAATAAATGTTGTCATGTGCTCGAGAGCATTCGGGTCTGCAAGTTGCACAAAATGATCAAGCGCAGCACAAGAGAATCCCTGTTTTTCCAAGTAGCAGGTCAAGCGAGCGGGCAAAATGTCGTCGGCAGCATCCCGGGTCTATTTTTGCGAAGCAAATCGACGGTCGGTGGGTATTTGCAGTCAGCCAAGTCACGCCAAGTATAGCGCAGAAGTTTTAAAGAGGTGAACGGTCAGAAGTCTCCGTAGAGAACTCGCGAAATAATGAGGGTCGTTGATCGCGATCTGTTGATGCGCGAGTTCATTTCTTGAACTCGGGGTTCGTGAGTTCGAAGGGCGGGCTATATCTTTTGGCCACGCAAGATCGCGAGTCGCGAGAATTGTGGAAAGGAAAAGAGCCATCGCCTCTCGAGATTTCGCGGAGGGAGAGTGCCAAGGTTCGACACTCCAACTCACGAGGTCGCGAGTTGCGAGAGGTGCTAGCACATAAGCCTTAGCCGAAGGTTATGTGTGGAAGGCACTGGCAGTAAAAGGAGCTACACAGTATTGCCGAGAAGATCTCAGCCGTCCATCCAGAGGGACACGTGGTGCGCAATTAGGCTCCTCGCCTCCTCGCCCCTCGCAACTTTGAAGATCGAGGACCAACCTCCTCCCAGCCGCGAGACGCGAAGTGCCAAGGGCGTCCAGGACCCGGGCCCACAATATTGCCAAGAAGATCTCAGTCGTCCATCCAGAGGGACACGTGGTGCGCGATTAGAGCCATCTCGGCGTTTCGCCCATCGCGACTCTGAGGCGCAAAAGGCAGCTCTGTTATATCCCGATGCGCGAGGTGCGGGAAAGTCTCGGACCCGGGCCCACCACAGCGTCAAGAGAATTCAAGACCGTTAGATCTCAGAAGGACACGTGGTGCCAGATTAAGCCTTCTCGACATATCGCTCATCGCGACCTCAATCAGCAAAGATTAGCCCTTTCGTATTCGCGAATGCCGAAAAGCACCATGGGAATAGGCACGTGGTCAAAGTCCGTGGTCACTTGGAGGAAGAGAGAAGTTGCATAAAGAAGGCCGAAGCGCTGAGTTCAGTTACAGAGAGGATCGTCGCAGTCTCCAAGCGCCATCGGATCCGATCTCCATATTGTTTCTCGCCTGAAGTAAATGATGACAAGAGCGGGTGGTTGAAGCTTCCTTTCGTTCATTAAGTGAGGGGATGGAGGGTCTGGCAAGCCGTCTGCCCAAAGAAGTCCTGAGTATCGATTTTCTCAAAGGCGTTTCTCAAAGGCGCCATGCTAAAGTCTTCAACTCGACAGAGAAGTCTGCACACGCTATCCGAACACTTAATAGCTCAGCTACTTTCCTTACAGGAGCCATGCGCAGTTAAGTTGGCATTTAAAGAAAGATACCAGTACGAGTTTGATTGAAGGGACACCCAGCCTTGGGCGACTGGGCACGCCTCTGTGAGGCAAATTTTCCTGAGTATATAGACTCAGTCTTTGTATTTTTGCAGGGATCAATGGTTGAGCAGAGCTCCCGGTTGTAAAGTTTTAACGAAGCACTGTTAATCTAGTTATGTATGGACTTTTGAGACTTCTTGCCTTATGAATGCTAGCTTCTTTTACGTCTTTGTTATACTGTGTTAGAACAGCTCGGAATTGGAGGATCCAGTCGAGTTGTAGCTGTTATAGGATGATGTTGTGATGGATCACTGTAGCAGTTACGTCGTTTCTAATCAGATCTTGTGATTTTCCCAGCGCTGAGTGACTTGGAATTGGCGGATCCAGTCAAGTCCCCTTTCAGTTTCTTGAGACCCTAAACCAAGAGGATCTTGCTTTCAGAGTCTTTCTTCTGCAAACTGCTGTAAGCCTGTTGCCCAAAGCCGTTTGTTCACCCTCCTTATCAAGTCTTCCACCTATTCACCCTTTAACCAACCCACTGGCTAAAGTTAGATCAAGACCTCCTTTGTCTCATACATGCTAGACCCAGCCCCTGAGTTAGAGTGATATCTCCTCGAGCCTTTATCTCCATTTGATCATCCCTTTAAAAACAATCGTGAAATAAAACTGATGGGCGTCGGGCTCTGCTTCTAAAAGCAATCCAGGAGTGACTTCCGTCGCCAACACAACCAATGGGAACTTGTTGTTGTGGGTTTATGGGCGTTGTAAATGTAAAACTTATAGCACAAAATCATAGATATCCCAACAAACTCAATGATCTGAAAATGCACATTTATGCTACAAATAAACAGAATATTCAGAATAAAGAGCAACCACATGAGAACAAATATTTTTACCCAGCTAACTTCTTTTGGTCAGATTATTTATTTTTTAGAACAATAGTACAGGGTAGACGATCTCTTATCTCAAACAGATCTTAAATAATCCTCCTTAATCAGATTTCTGCAAGTACAAATCGACACTAGGTCTCTCCAGTTGTATGGATCGAGTCCCTTCTTCTTGATAGTACAAATCAACAATACTTTATCTTATGTTGTATAGATCAATCCGTACTCCTCGTTGGCTGAGTGAATCAAACGTACTCCTCTTCTGGACGTACAGATCGGGTCGTACTACTCGTAGGTTGTACGGGTCCTGCCCCTATATGATGAGATCTCAGCCCTAGCTCGACCCCTCCTCTTCAGTCTTGGCCCTAACTCGACTTACCCTTAGCAGAGAACTTCTTTCCCTTGACAAGTTGATTCAATAGCAATCTCAAACATCTTTTTATATTAGAAGTTGATCCATGTGAAAGAATGAGAAATAATCTCAGCCATTAGATCTAGTTCTTGATCAATGGTTGGGACTTAATCTCTTGATGAGACAACTTAAATGTATGGGTTTTTTTTGAGTTCTCACAACTTAGAGAACCTTTCTTCACTATAATTTTCTAACACTCCCTCTTAGTGAGGAAAGTGTTCTCTATGACTCCCATCTTTTCCCTAATGAATTCAAATTTCCCTTTAGGCAATCCTTTAGTTAGGATACCTACAACCTTCTCATTTGTGGAGATGTACCAAAGCCTAACTACCCCTTTCTGTGCTCTATCCCTGATGAAGTGGTACTGGATCTCAATATGCTTGGATCTGTCACGAAAGACTGAGTTCTCTGAAAGTTTAATACAACTTTGATTATCAGAGTAAATTATTGTAGGATTAAATTTAGAAATGAACAAATCAACAAGTACCTTGCGAAGCCAAAGGGCTTCACAACTTGCTTGACTTGCTGCCATGTACTCGGCCTCTACAGAACTGAGAGCTATAGACTTTCGCTTCCTGTTGTACCAAGAGATCATCCTTGACCCTAAGTTGAAGCAACAACCATAAGTACTCTTTCGATCCATCACATTCCCTGCCCAATCTGAGTCTGAATATCCCACCAAGCTAATTTGGTCTCCCTTCACACACTGAAGTCCATACTCTATGGTACCTTTCAAGTATCTCAAGATGTGTTTGGCAGCAATCCAATGTACTCTCCTAGGATCCACCATGTGTTGACTGAGAGTATTGACAACGAAACAGATATTGGGTCTAGTGTTGACCAAGTACATCAAGCAACCAATCAATTGGTTGTAGATGGTGGGATTCACCTTCTCTGACTCAGAGGTGTTCAATTTCTTGATATTTGTAATCATGGGAGTGGCCATAGTTTTGTAGTCCTCCATCCCAAATCTTTTAAGAATCTCAACTGTATATTTTCCTTGACCAAGGAAAATCTCACCCTCTCGTTGCCAGACTTCTAAGCCAAGAAAATAATGCATTAGCCCCCAATATTTCATCTCAAATTCTTTGGCTAAGTTGTTCTTGCAACTTGTAAATAGAGTTTTTGTACCTGTCAGGAACAAGTCATCAACATATAAAACAAGAATGAGAGTATCACTTTTATTTCTAAGTAGGTACAGATTTGAATCTGCATTTTCTTTTGACAAACCCAATGCTCTGGAGATAGTTGTCAATTCTGGAATACCACGCCCTGGGTGCCTACTTGAGTCCATAAAGAGCCTTTTTTAATCGACAGACATGACTTGCTATATCATGAACTTCAAATCCTTGTGGTTGTTCCAAATAGACTTCTTCCTCAATCTTCCCATTGAGAAATGTTGTCTTGACATCCATCTTATGAATCTTCCACCCCATCTGAGTGGCAATGGACATCACCGCTCGAATGGAGGTATAACGAGCTACAGGAGCAAAGGTCACATCATAGTCTACTCCTTCCTGCTGAGAGAAACCACAAGCTACAAATCTAGCTTTGTATTTTTCAATGCCGCCATTTGTTGCATGCTTGGTCTTGAAGATCCACTTGGAGCTTACCACAGACTTTCCTTTCGGTCTTGGCACAATTTCCAATACTTCATTTTTCATTATTGAGGCATATTCTTCTATCATAGCATCTTTCCATACCTACTTCTTAACAACTTCCTCAAAGCTGGTAGGTTAAGACTCAATAATATCACTCATAAGTGCAGCATATCATGAGTATCTCTGAGGAGGTTTACTTGTTCTGATTGAAGTCCTTGGGGCTTTTACTTGTTCATTGGCTTCTTTCAATAATTGTTCTGCCCACTTTGGTTTTCTTTTCTTGGAGGATTTTGACTGATCTTCCACCTGATTCTGATTCTATCCCTTAGTAGGAGATTTTGTAGACTGAGGAGATGATGCTTCCTCCTGCTGAGAAGTTTATGTTTCCAGAATGTCTTCATCCCTAAAAGACTTCTATAAAGCTCTTCCTTCTTCAAATTTGACATCCCTTATTTCCACTGTTTTCCTGGTAGATAGAATGTACACCCTGTAGGCTTTGGAAGTTTCATTGTACCCAACAAGAATCCCTCTCTTTGTCGGGATCCAACTTGGTTTGTTTTTGTGCAGGAATATGACAATATACAAGACATCCAAAGATATGTAGATGTCTGATGTCGGGTTTCTTCCCGATGAAGGCTTCTCTTGGAGTTACATTTCATAATACTCTGTGAGGACTCCTATTTTGAAGATATACTACAGTGTTACAAGCTTCTGCCCAAAGGAACCTTGGAAGATCCTGATCATGCAACATTCCCTTTGTTGCCCCTACAATTGCTCTATTCTTCCTTTCTGACACTCCATTCTGCTGAGGAGTGTATGGAACTATTAACTCCCTCTTAATTCCTACTTTTGCACAAAATTTCTTTAAGGCATGAGACGTGTATTCTCCTCCATTGTATGATCTGAGGACTTTTATCTTCTTCCTAGTTCGATTTTCAACAATAGCCTTAAACTCTTGAAACCTTCTGAGAACCTCTTCTGAGGTTTTTCCTTTTAGAAAATAAATCCACGTTTTTCTTGAGAGGTCATCTATGAAGCTAATGTAATATCTAAACTTGCCCCCTATAGAGAGAGATGACATGGGGCCATAGATATCAAAATGGATCAGATCCAAAATTCCTTTGGACCGATGATCACTTTTAGGAAATGGTGCTCTCGTATATTTTCTTAGAGCACATCCTTTGCATATTGCATGATGATTTGTACTGAATGGAAGCATTCCTGTCACAATCTTGCCCAAAATCTTAAGGGCCCCATGACCAATATGAGCCATCCTTTCCATAGTTCACTATCTCTACTATCACTGCTACTGGCTAGAGCATAAAGTGAGTCAAACTGAAGCTTGTACAGTTTATCTTTTCTTACCCCAATGACTTGCTCAAATTCGTTTCTCATATTCTTAGGCTTGATATAAGCCCTTTGCTCCTTTAAGGATACTTCATATCCCTTGTCTTCTAAAGCAAATACTGAGACCAAATTTTTCTTTAATCCAGGGACATAGAGAACCTTTGAAAGGTAGATAGGTTTTCTTAACTCCCTCTCAAACTTTACAATTCCTATCCCTTTTGGATGATATGCAGAGTCATCTCCCAGAAGAATTTCAAAGTCAAAACCTTTTTCTTCAAGATTACAGAAATAATGTTTACGGCCAGTCATATGACTGGATGCTCCAGTATCAATATACAAAACATCTATGATTTGAGTACTCAACAGACAACCCCTGCAACTGTTGTCTGCCATTCCAACTCAATAGTGAAGTTGGGTTGCTCAGATCATGTGCTCTGATACCATGTAAAACTTATAGCACACAATCATAGATATGCCAACAAACTCAATGATCTGAAAATGCACATTTATGCTACAAATAAACACAATATTCAGAACAAAGAGCAACCACATGAGAACAAATATTTTTACCCAGCTAACTTCTTTTGGTCAGGTTATTTATTTTTTAGAATAATAGTACAAGGCAGAAGATCTCTTATCTCAGATCTTAAATAATCCTCCTTAATCAGATTTCTGCAAGCACAAATCGACCCTAGGTCTCTCCAACTATATGGATCGAGTCCCTTCTCCTTCTTGACAATACAAATCAGCAGTACTTTCTCTTATGTTGTACGGATCAGTATGTACTCCTCG
>ML822759.1:159933-175576 GCA_009831015.1 Picea engelmannii
AAGGATTGCAGAAATTCACTTACATCCACCAAGAATAATCTAGCAATAAGCCTAGTTGAAGATTTTCCACCAAGAAAAATGCCAAGAAACACCAAATTTAGCCTCCTCCAAGAAGTGCGACTAAAATTTCAACCAATAACCCTTAAGTAGGGCGCAAATTTCAGACCTCACTTGTGTGAGTCAAAGAAGATGAAAAAGTACAAGGGGAAAATCCCCATTTATACAGTGAAAATGACCTTTAATTACAAAATTAGGTCAAAAAGGTCGACATGGCCAGTTTACATGAGAAAAATCATTTTTACATAAATTTGACAAATAAAACCCTAATTTTGTCTTTTTAGGATGATGTCATGATCCTCCTAGGGTGACGTTAGCCTCTCTGCTAGAACGCTAGCCCTCCAAGTCAGACATTGGGGCTCAAAACCCCTCAAGATTGCCACAAGTGCCAACCCAAACCGTCCTCAAGCTGGACACCTCAACTAGGTGACGTCAAGGCTTTGAATGATAACGTCAAGGGCCTTCAGGGGCCAATATCATGTGGGAGGGAAAGACCCCCCTGGGTCTAAGCCTGCCAAGTTGTCTCTGTTGGAATGTCCTCCTCTCTCTCCGGTGCAAGCCTATGTTATATGTTTGCCCCTTGCTGGGGTTTCAACATCCATCTAGTGGGCTTTTAGCACTATGGAGGTATGAACTAATCATCTCCCCATGTGTACCTGTCCGTCGAGCATGGTCTTGCAGCAACAACAACTACGCCCTCCATGGGCTCATAAGTCACAGGGATCATAGTAATGTCAATCACGTCTAATAATCAAGTTATCTAAACATGTGCATAAAAACCCCCTTTCCCAAACAAGTGCTCAAAGACGTTATGCTATTCTACAGACCAGGTTTGGAGAGGATTTCAGGAGGTCCTATTGGGCTAATTCTCATTGGAAGTGGGATGTTTCCAAGTGAAGACCAATCTAGGTCATGTAAGTGGATGAGGTGGTATGGGGATGTTTGGGCAATGCGTGCAGTGATGACAGGGAAATGTATGGCTTACCTGTGGGTGCCTCTAAAGAGAGTGAGTTGCACCTTGTCATGGATGCAAATGTTTCCAAACCCATTCAATGCCTTTTACCTTTTTATCTTATTGTTTTTTTTTTCAAGAGAATAGTTAGGGGACATTGCCCTGGTGTGGTGACCAATGGTGACAATGTTACCCACAAGCATTTCACGGAGATGAGAAGGTTGGCTCGTGATGAGACTCCCTTTCTCTTGGCTATGCCACCAAGAGCCACTACCATGGCATGGTGACCAGTTGAATGGTAGTGTCATACCGCTACATGCCCATGGACCTAATAGGTTGGCTCGTGATGAGACCCACTATCCTCCAACTAGGTCTTGAGTTTATTTATTTTATGGGTCCCTCTGTTTCTTGCTGAGAAGCTTTTTACTGCTTTCTCAAGGATCCCTAGGCGAAGCATCTGAAGGTTTTGTTCTTTTGGCTTTTATTCTCCCACAAGGCAAGGTACAACCCTTTGCTAGCTTGGCAAACCCAATGCCCGAACCAATGCAGGGGATGGATGAGAGGGAAGATGATGGAAAGTGAGAAGTATGGTGGGAATGGACGATGGCCTTTCGTGAACCCACCCGGTGGCAACTCACTCCTAAGGGAACCAACTTGCTAGGGCATTCTGTCGCCCACCCCATGTATAGACAAGTGGAAAGGCATATAAAGTCCAAGCACACGTCATGAAGAAAAAAGAATTAAATGCACATATTCAAATGTTTTGAGAATCAGAGTGACACATGCCATGATACCCGGACTTATTACCTCGTGGAGCAAGACCCGTTGTTGCTGAAGGACCAACTCGATGGGATGGATGTTGTTGTTGCTGACAATATGGAGGCGCTAAAGAGGAAAGATGGGCCCTCCAAGGCCAGGCTCAAGTCAATATGGCTCTCGGTACTCCATGTCTAGGACCTGTGGGCCTCGAGACATAATCTCCTTAGTTATCCCTAGGCTAGGGGATAGCACTAAGTATTCCAGGGATCTTCTGGATAGATTTTGTTATCGCACAGTTTGTGGTAAGGATAAAAGATAGATATGAAGAGGTAAACTGGCGTAACTTGAACCAATCCCACCCAATGTCACCTCGATAAGAAGGTTCTTTTTGTTTAGGGAGGTAAGGCCCAGGGGAGATGTCCCCGGTGACCTGGGGTTTTGAGGAGGCAAAGGATTGTAAGAATAAAAGTAAATTCCCCCCTCACAAGTCACCACCGAGCAGATAGTTCTGCTAACAGCCAATAAAGAGAAGTACAACCAAGATATAGAGATGCACCTGCCCGAGACAAAGCAACAAGAAATAGATATATGCAAGCTTACTCATTTGGTTACTACTTCATATAATCAATGACTATCTGGTATATAAGCAATTGAGAAATAAATATTGATGAAGTCAATGTTTATATAATAACAACGATGTACAATATCACTTCTTCAATAAATGTTGAAAGAGTATGGCATTCAATGTAACAATTAACACTTCATTCAAGTAATGCCTTTTAACAACCATTCAATCGCTCATAAGTAAAACGATAGCTGCACAATGATGATAATAGCAAAGGATGACGGCAGCAAATGAGTTAGTAGGGTTAGTCTAGGCTAGGGTTAGAATAGTTAGGGTTTTGTTCAAAGTATTAAGAGTTGTTTTTTATCATAATACTCACAAGCTAGGTCTTAGATCAGTGCGTTCCTAGGGTTAATGGAATCAAAAGGAGGACGCAGAGGTTGAAGGATCAAGGAAGATAGTAAGACTAAGGACGGGAGGGTCAAGCCTTGAAGTGTTGCTATGGCAAGCCCTCAAGGACAAAACCCTAGGGGAGAGAGGCTCACTTTGGTGTAGGGGAACTAGGCCTCAAGGACAAAACCCTAGGGGAGAGAGGCTCACTTTGGTGTAGGGGAACTAGGCCTCAGTGCTCTCGTCCTTCCTTAGGTCAATGGCAAAAACGGCTAGCTCAGAAAGTGGCATAAAACTAAGACAAGAGGTTTTGCAGGCGACGTGTTGCTATGGCAAGGCTTTACCAACAAACCCTAGAAAAACGGCTCATCAAGGTGTAGGTGAACTAGGCCTTAATGCATCTTCTCCTTCTTAGCCCAATAAGAAAAACAGCTAGCTGGAAGAGGAAGAAAAGAGTGTTGCTAAGGCAAGGCTCTATCTCTCTTCAATAAATGGCTCAGAATCTTGACGGGGACATGAGACAAGGACCTACAATGTGTGCTTGTCACCTAGGGTTTATTCAGCAAATCATAATAATATATGCAAGAAATAACAATATAACCATTCAATTAAGAAGTTTTGCAGAAATTTACTTACATTTCACAAGAAATAACATAGCAAACCCTAGTTGTAACACCTTCCATCAAGAGAAATGCCAAAAATGCCAATAGAAATTCAAAAATGCCTTCCTTCAACAAGTGCGCCTCACAATTTCAGCCAAGAACCTCAAGTATAGCGCAAATTTCAGACCTCTCTAATGAGTGAGTGAGAGATGATGAAAAAATGAGAGTTAAAACCCTCAATTTATACTGTACCATGACCTAATTTCACTTTTAGGTCATAAAAAGGTCGACAAGGCCAAAATACTAAAAATCATATTGTTTTACATTAAATGCTTAAATTAAAACCTAATCAAGCTAAAGAGAGACGTCATGCCCCTTTAAGGGTGACGTTAGCCCCTTCCAGGGAAAATGCAGCATCCTGGAGCAAAACGTTAGCCCTCCTTGGGCTTCTCCAACCTGCCACACGTGCCAACACTACCAAATCTATCTCCCAAGACATCCATAAGGCTGGATGACGTCATGATCATCATGGGCGACGTCCTGGGCCTTCTAGGGTCAACGTTTCAATGGAGAAGGCACAACCCCCCTAGGTCAAGCTCTGCTAGGGTGCCTCTGGTGGAACGTTCTCCTCTTCTCTTGTGCAAAGCCTCTGACCATCTATGTCCTGTCTCTACCCCCTGATGGGGTCCCAGCATCCATCTGGTGGGCTCTTCAACCCCATGGAGGTTTGAACTGATCATCTCCGCATGTGTACCGATCCAACATGGTACCTGTTCGTCAAGCATGATCCTGCACATCAACAGCTACGCCCTCCATGGGCTCATAAGTCACAGGGATCATAGCAATGTCAATCACATCTCATCATCAATATTATTAAACATGTGCATAAAACCCTGATTACCCTACTTAAAAGCTCAAAGACATTATACAAGCCTGCAATACAAGTTTGGAGAAAGTGACAGGGCATCCTATTGGGCTAGTGTCCACTGGAAGAGGAAAGTTTCCGAAAGAGACCTCATCTGAGCCATGCAAGTGGGTGATGTGGATAAGGGATGTCAAGGCAAGTGGGTGCAATGAGAGCAGAGGGTGCAAAGCTTTACCTGTGGGTGCCTTTGTAGAAGGCGAGTTGCACCTGTCCTGGATGCAATTTTTTCCAATCCCATTCATGCCTTTTATTCTTTATTCTTCATTATTTTATTCTTTATTGCTTTTTCTTCAAGAGGGTAATCAGGGGACACTGCCCTGGCGTGGTGACCAGTGGTGACAGTGTTACCCACAAGTACTTTCACACAAATGAGAAGGTTGGCTCGTGATGAGACCCCCTTTCCCTTGGTCATGCAACCAAGGGTCACTACCCTGGCATGGTAACCAGCTGTTGGTAATGTCATACTGCTAGGTACCCATGGACCTAATAGGCTGGCTCGTGATGAGACCCCCTATCCTCTGACAAGGTCTTGTTTTATTATTTTACGGGTCCCTCTTGTTTCTTGCTGAGAAGCCTTTTATTGCTTTCTCGGGGATCCCTAGGCGAAGCATCTCAAGGTTTTATTCTAAGGCTTTTATCTTTTGCCAGCTTGCGTTTACCTTTTGGGCCTTTAGCCCCTTCTTCCCACTAGGTAAGGTGCAATCCTCAAATGATAGGTCAACCCAGTGCCCGGACAAGTGTAATAGGATAGGTGAGCGGGAAGCAAGATGAAAAAGTGGTGCTATGACAAGAGCGGACGATGGCTTTTCAGAAATCCCCCCAGTGGCAAAACAAAACCTACGAACACAGGCTTACTAGGGCATCCTGTCAATTCCCCCAGACATGGTCAAGTGGGCAAGTATAAGATCCAAGCATTTGTTAGAAACAAGAGGAATTATATGCACATATTCAAAAGTTTTGAGGATCAGAGTGACACATACCATGATACCCAGACTCATTACCTCATGGAGCAAGAACAATCTCTGATACAAGAACAAGCCGATGGTGATGAATGTTGTTGTTGTTGATAGAGTAGAAGCACTGAAAGGGAGAAAAGATGGGCCCTCCAGGGCCATGCTAATGTTGATCCGGCTCTCGGTACTCCATGTCTAGGACCTGTGGGCCTCGAGACATGATCTCCTAGTTATCCCTAAAAGTGGGGGATAACAAATTCCACATGACAAATTGTAAGTCTTCACCTACACCCTTCTTATCTAGGATCAAACTTGAGGATGGCGGGGATACACCATTAGTGGACAACACTTTGTATCGACAATTGGTAGGGAGTCTTTTGTATCTCACCCACACTCGTCTGGATATCTCATATGCAGGAGCAGCTTCCAGATACATGCAAGAGCCCCATGATCTATACTGAAAGGTTGCCAAGCGCATCCTCAGATATGTTCAAGGCACCATGAGTTATGGGATTCACTATGCAATTGATTGTGCATTGGATCTCATAGGCTTCTCAAATTTAGATTGGGTTGGCGATGGCACAGATCGCAAGTCCACTTCCGAGTACACTCTAAGTTTGGGGTCAAGCCCTATTTGTTGGTCAAGTAAGAAGCAATCAACCATTGCTTTATCTTTCGCAGAGGTCGAGTACAGAGGAGTAGTCAATTGTGTCATTCAGGCACTTTGGCTTCAACACTTCCTTACCAAGCTTGGTATCCAGTTTCACTATCCGACTGTCATATGGTGTGACAATCAAAGTACACTAAGATTTTGCAGAGATCCATTACAGCGGCAGCGAACCAAACACATTGAGGTCCACATGCATTTCATCAGAGATCTAGTACATGACAGGATCATTGATCTACAGTTATATCCTTCCTCTGAATAAACTGTTGACATCTTCACCAAGACCTTCACTAGGTTGAAGTTTCATACTTTGCGGGATCGTCTTGGAGTGAAGAACACAGTTTCTTAGCAACTGACTTTTCTTCTTTTGATGCATTGTCTTTTGAGGGGGGGTTTGTTCCCACGTGGTTTTCTTTCTTTCCTCATTTTTTATTCAGTGTTCATTAGTTGCATTGTGCATGAGTACCTAATATGGCCTAGTTGCCAGGACTCATTTTTTATTACTCCATAGTGATGTTCAAGGGGGGTGTTGGAGATATTTCTATTTTCGACTTACTAGTTCAGTGGTAATTAACTAGAGCTAGTTCTATTTTTGACTTTCTATTTTAGATCATCACTATTATGCATGCATTCCTAGGAAAATCTCACTACTTGTTCGCTTTTCTTAATTATGGAACGTTCTTTCCTATATGAGTGTATATCACTCATTCATTGTATTCATATTGATTAGCTCATTGGAGTAGTGTGAATATATTTTCTCATTCTTCCATATTGAATCTCTCGTTCTTTTCTTGATAAGCTTTGTTTTGTATTTGCTTTAGCTAGGTCTCCTGTGCAGGTTTCCATGAAACATTGACAAATTTGAGTGGCTCATTGCACACTGATTTTCCAGGTTTTTTTTCCTCCATGGGAATGGCTTCTTTTCCAATTCCTCTTGCCTTGACGAAGGCAATTTGTGTTGAACTTGTGTTGGCTTCCAGAGTGGCAACAAAAAGGGCTTGCTTGGTCTCTTGGACCACTGCTTGTAGCTCCTTCAACACATCTTCCTTCACTACCAAATCGCGGTATAACTGAGCAATCACTTCGATGAACCTTTCCTCTTGCCAATTATCCAACTAAGTGAATTTCTCCTCCAATTGCAAGAGTTGCAATCTACTCCTGTCTAATTCTTCCCTCATGGTGGTGAAGGAGTTCCAGCGGATGGAATTTTTTTTTTCCAGCTCATCTGCTTTCTATCTCCAATACTAACTTTCCCCTTGTATCTACCTATTAAAGTCTCTCAACTCCTCCAACTTCTCCCTCTTCAAGATTTTGCACATGGCAATTGCTTCAAGGTCTTTGACAAACATACTCTTATACCTTATGATCTGTAAACAATAGACCTATGGCCTGTCTGTTTCGTCAACAGGGAAATTAATATTCAAAGTCTATGCAATTATAATTTCACTAATATCATGCTTCTTTGTTTGTTATTCTCCAACAAGCATGAATGAGCCCTATTCCAGATTTGGCTTCAGGGATTAATTGGATGGCTTTTAGAGCCAAAACCAATCCAGTTTAGTTGTGCTTACTCAGTCCTGTAAATTGCCTTGGATATTCCACTAGAACAATTTGTCACAACAGATCTTAAACTATTCAGAAATCTTAGATTATGCAATTTATTTCCTTAGATCCCAGATTAGTTATTATTGGCTTATTCCTCGGATTTATGAAAATAATTGGAAGAAAATGAAAGAATAAGCAAAAATATACACATCATCCACTCAATTGAACACAATATGTATCCTGGGAAACCCAATACGAGAGAAAACCCAACTAGAAGGTGAGGCCTAGCTCTGCTCTCATTTTTCCAGTTATGGAAAGAAAGTACAAAGAAAGAGGCACTCACTATGGAGTTGCCTTTGACATTGTGGCCTGAACGGCTACAGAATCTCCTACCTCCTCTGTTATGGTCTATGGAACAAGCACAATACAAAACAATGGAACCCTTTCTCCTCCTAACAGCCCAGTATTTAACATAGCCTGATAGTTGTCTAGGGTTAGGGTTTTGACTTCCTCAACCCTCAATTAGTGATCAGGTTTGGACCTTCTAGAATCTTCTTGAAAGTCCACACGTGGCTAGCCCCATATGTGTGACTCAAGTGTGAGTAATGGCGGTTGACATGGCATCCACTCATACCATGGTGGTCAATAAGGTAGGTCAAATTGTGAGAGGCATAAATTTTGCACACGAGCTTCGACTGACGTGTTGATTACACTGTCGGAAAGGTCTCAAAGTATAGAACACCAACAAGGGTGTGGACACAAATTTTGGACACTGTAACCCCAAAAAATGTCATTTAATGCTTCAAAATGGCTCTAGAAGGTTTCGGACCCCAATTTTCCAAACTAAGACCTACCACTAAAATGGCCATGCAAATTGGTTCCTCCAATATTTTTCCACCCAGAAAGTACCAAGATAGATGACAACTTGTATGATGATCCAATCAGGATCACTCTACAATTCTGTTAACACAAATAATAATGCACTCTACAATCTAGTGATGCATACACAGTCCTCCATTTGCAAATTCAATTCAATAGCCAACGATGCAACCAATGGGAACTCGTTGATGTGGGTTTATGGGCATTGTAAATCAATCAATGTTACATTCAATTAACAATCTAGCAAATCAAAACCAATCACACGACTTGTGAAAAAGGGATACATTTGTCCTAAGCTATGAACAACCCAACACTAATGCGTACGGTGGTCACTCTAGAGCTATTGGCATTCATTAAAATTCTAATGGAAACCAAAATTCAAAGCGAAACAATTAGAACTACAATGGGAATTCACCATTAAACCATTGATTCAACTATAGACAACATTTTAAGTATAGAGAAGAGCTTCCACTAACTCACACAAAGATTTTTTTTCACAAGCACAAAGAAATATCAAACATTTGAGGCATAATGGACACCATATTTGCCCTTGAAACCCAATGGGAAGAAAACCAGGTTGATTAGGGATTTTATTAAGTAGAAAATTATTTACAAAAGGGTGAGCTATACACAAATTTAGTGTATTGTTACTCACTAGCAGGAAATTTGCAAATGACCATGGCTCAACAACAATCTTCACTCATCGTGGGATGGACTCAATGTCTTCTTCTCCTCTAATCATCAAGAGGACTGCTCTACCCTTCTTCAATGCCTCTTCTTTGTTCCATTCAATGCTCTTTTTCATCACAACCTTCATTTTTAATGGGTTGTCTTGGAAGGCAACCATCACAATGGTCCATTTCAACTTCCAAGGGTATTTTGAACATTTGCTCAACTTTGCCAAAAACAATTAAATGCTTATTACTTACAAAGAGATTTTGGCAAGGATCCAATTTGGATCACACTTCCCCATTTGCAGGCTTTTGGTTCCCACAAGCTTCAACTCCCTTCAATCTTCTTCTCTGTCTTCAAGCATCCTCCAACAAATCTCCAAGAAAGGGTGCCTCCACTGCAAGATGGAAGATAAGAGATGACTAAGGGTTGCCTTGGGCATAAGCCTGTTGTCCATCTCATTGTTAGAGATGACATTCATTGCTGCAATGGGTTGTTGGACAACCACTGCTCCTTGGGTTGCAAGTGCCAGCAACTCCTTTTTCCCCTTGATCTTGACTCTCCAAACTTTCTTCTTGACAGTTCGATTCTTGGGATGGAGTTTTGAGTGAAACCTCCAACATTTGGCCTCCCAATTGTTGATGATTACAATTGCGTGAGACGTCCTCCAGGACACAGACTGAGCGAGTCGGCCTGAGAGGAAGCCCATGAGTTGGGTGTGCCCATGAGATGGGTGTGTGGTTCCTCTCTGAGACAGAGAAGGAACGTTGTGTGCACCTGTGTGGGGTGAGGAAGCCCATGAGTTGGGTGGGCCCATGAGATGGGTGTGTGGTTCCTCTATGAGACGGAGATGGAACGTTGTGTGCCCCTGTGTGGGGTGAGGAAGCCCATGAGTTGGGTGTGTCGTTCTCTCTGAGACAGAGATGAAACGATGTATTGTTCTCCTCTGTGCAGAGAGTTGAGATGATGTGATATTCCAGATGATTCTCCTGTGAGACACAGTGAGACAGAGATCTGTTGAGTAGGACGTTCCTGTGGCTGAGCACAGGTGGACGTGATCCTAGTGGTTGAGCACTAGTGAGTGTGTATTATGATGATTCTCCTGTGAGACGCAGTGAGATAGAGACTTGGATGTCCCTGTGGCTGAGCACAGGTGGGCGTGCCCCTAGTGGCTGAGCACTAGTGGGTGTCTGAGATCCCTTGCTATATTGTCCAAGAGTCGGACTTACCTGTAACCCTGTTTGTGATGTAAAGGGTACAGGTCGGCCCCACCATAAAGTGAAAGATAAAAATAATTAATGTAAAAGATAATTAATATGGTAATTATTAATTATATTTTGAGTTATTGAGGTCGGCCTTGTTGTGCCAATAGACACTATTGTTGATATGTCCAATCTAATATAAATAAAGGGAATTTCCCCATTGAGGAAACACAATACAAGTGTGAGTTTAGAAATTTCAACAAGTACAAGTTCTAAAGTTCAAGTGCGCACCTCTCTTGGGCACTAGCTTTCTAGGTTTTGTGAGCACCCTTTTGTGTGCTAGGTTTATGGTGTGGGAGGTCTTTCTCTTGAAGAATATAGCAAAGGATTGGCTGGGTTTTCTTCCCTTGTTGAGAAGGGTTTCCCGGGATACTTCTTGTGTACGTTTCCCGGGATACTTCTTGTGTACTTGTGCATGGCGTTTTCTTCTTGTGATCTTGGTTACTGCAACAAATTGTTTATAGTGTAACTGCAATTGTCTATGGTTCAAGTAAAATGATAAAATTGGAATAAACTTCATGCTTGAGCCCAGCTTATTGAAAAATCAACACCAATGTCCAGTCAATCTACAATACTGGCAATACTTCCTGCATGGGCTACTTGGTCTTCTAGCATGCTAACAATTGTTAATCTTATGATCCCTTTTCTTGCATCATAAACAAACAAAGATACTATGTCATATCTTTTCAGTTTGTGATGATGCTTACCAACTCGATTGCTTGGTGTCCCAAGAGTTGGAGCGAATCTGGATGGCGGAATCATCTCTTTGCTACCCTTTTCCAAGCCTCTACTAGTAGATTTAAGTGTCTCCTGCACAGTCCTTTTCTAGCTGCCTTTTTCCTCCATGGGAATGGCTTATTTTTTAGTTCCTCTTGCCTTGACGAAGGTGGTTTGAGCTGAACTTGTGCTAGCTTCCATAGTGGAAACATAAGGGGCTTGCTTGGTCTCTTGGACAGTTGCTTGTAGCTCCTTCAATGGCTCTTCCTTCACTATCAAATCCCAGTATAGCTGAGCAATCACTTCAATGAACCTCTCCTCTTGCCAATTATCCAGCTAAGTGAATTTCTCCTCCAATTGCAAGAGCTGCAATCTGCTCCTGTCTATTTTTTCCCTCATGGTGGTGAAGGAGCCTTGGCAATTGGCAAGTTCTTTTTTCAGCTCATTTGCTCTCTGTTCCAATACATACTTTCCTCTTGTATCTATTATAACTATTGAAGTCTCTCAACTCTTCTAGCTTCTCCCTCTTCAAGGCATTGCCCATGGCAGCTACTTCAAGGTCTTTCACAAACATGTTTTGATACCTTATGATCAGTAAACGGCAGGCCTATGGCCTATCTGTTTCATCAACACGGATCTTTACAAAAAATTATAATTCAAAGTTTGTGCAATTACAGTTTTACTGAGATCATGCTTCTCTATTTTCTATTCTCCAACAAGCATGAATGAGCCCTATTTTAAATTGGCTTCAAAGATTAACTTGATGGCTTTTAGAGCCAAAACCAATGTCAACTATGAACCTATCCACTTCAGTTGTGCTTACTCAATCTCTACAATTCTGTTAACACAAATAATAATGCACTCTACAATCAAGTGGTGCATACACGACCCTCATTTGCAAATGCAATTCAACAGCCAATGATGCAACCAATGGGAACTCACTAATGTGGGTTTATGGGTGCTATAAATCAACCAATGTTGCATTCAATTAACAATCTGGCGAATCAAAACCAATTGCACGACTTATGGAAGAGGGATACAGCCATTCTGAGCTGTGCACAACCCAACACTAATGCGTATGGTGGTCATTCCGGAGCTATTGGCATTCATTAAAAATCTAACAGAAATCGAAATTCTAAGTGAAACAATTAGAACCACAATGGGAATTCACCATTAAACAATTAATTCCACTACAGACAACAATTTAAGTAAAGATAAGAGCTTCCACCAACTCGCACAGATTTTTTTTCACAAACACAGAAATATCCAACATTCAAGGCACAGTGGACACCATATTTTCCCTAGAAACCAAAATGGAAAGAAAACCAGGTCAATTGGAGATTTTGTTAAGCAGGACATTGATTACAAAAGGGTGAGCTATACACAGATTTAGTGTATTGTTACTCACTGGCAGGAAATTTGCAAATGGCCATGGCTCAACAACAATCTTCGCTCATCATGGGGCAGACTCAATGTCTTCTTCTCCTCCGATTATCAAGCAGACTGCTCTGCCCTTCTTCATTTCCTCCTCTCAAATCCATTCAATGCTCTTCTTCATCACAGCCTTCATTTTTAATAGGCTGTCTTGGAAAGCCAACCATCACAATGGTTCATTTCAACTTTCAAAGGAAATTTGAACATTTTCTCAACTTTGCCAAAAACAATTATGCTTATTATAAAGTTTACAAAGATATTTTGGCGAGGATTCAATTCCAATCAAAAACTGTACAATCAAAACACCAGGTTATGTTGAAGACCAACACAAGAACTAACAGAGTAGTTTTGGCTTCCTGAATTTGCAAATCTTTAAAAGAAATAACCAATTACCAACAGAGCTATTAAATAGGTGACAAATAAGAAGACTTATAGCAGTGTGATGACTATAAATCCAATTTAAATTGATCCTTAAAAAAATTGAGGGTAGGCATACACAAATAGTGGGACATGTTCCACCATCGGGAAGTACAAAATAATAAGATCGGTCTAAATTGACCAAAATAGCATACCTAGAAAACACAAAACTAAAGTAGAATAAGTAAGCTGATACGCAAAATGATAGTCAATATACTGAACCTAAAAAGAAATACGAAATAGTAAGACAACCACATAATATACACAAGAAGCGTCCATTCAAAAGACCAACAAATTAATCTGATCATGAATTCTATACCTAAAAAACGAAATTCCTCTCAAGACAATTATGTCGGAGATTGCCTGATCCAATTCATGCTTTCTTTCTTCAGGAGAGAGAATATTTAGCCGCCTGCCTAAATCTTATTCTTCTGATGTAACCTGCCTGCCACGAAGGGCTGACCACAATGAAGATCCGAGGTAGCAATCATGCCTTGCCTTCATTTAGAGCTAGATAAGGAAAGAAACTCGATGCTGCTTGTACAATCCAGACTGCTCAAAGAGAAAAAGATGCGCCTAACGATCTGTGATGATGTGTTCTGATGTTTACACATGCATATCAAGCTTGCACAAGAGAGCATATTTCTCCTCTCAAATATGATATGTCTCAATTCTTATAGTTTGCTCTGTTAGATACCATTGAAAGTTCTTTCTATCAATTAATTAACATCTTGTCAACCTTCTTTACAGCTAACTTCCCTGTCGCTCTTTCTTTAGTTGTCTCATTTTCCCTAAAAGATATACTACTCTATCCTCTCTGCCTACTTTCAAAAGACAATACCTCATCTTATCGTATGTTCTGGAAGAAGGCCAGATCCCTTTCCCTACCATCTCCTCAAAATAAGCATAGGCTTCTTCCCAACGATCTTTCTCCAAGAGCCCATTTATAAGAGCACAGTAGGTATGCATGCCTGGACACACACCCTTCAAAACCATATGCTTCCAAGCTTTCAGAGCTATGTCCAGTTCATCATCTTCGAAGAACATCTTTACCATCATAGTGTATGTATTCAAGTCAGGATCATAGCCACAGTCAATCATCTTCCAAAACTCTTCGGAAGCCTGTACTCTTTGATCAAACTTTACCAGATAATGCAAGATGACATTATAGGTCCTCGCATTCCGACCAACACCTCTCTGCTCCATCTCATCCAATAAGCCGTATGCATTCTTAAACTGCCCTACGGTACAGAAGGCACCAATCAGTGTATTGTAAGTATGAATCTCAGGCACACACCCATTCCTCTTCATTTCCTGGAAAAACATCAGGGCTTCATCTATACGCCGATCATTACCAAGCCCATGGATCAAAATGCTGTAAATGTGAGGGCTAGGATGGCATCCCCTGCTCTGCATTTCTCTAAACAAATTAATGGCATCATCCACCCTGCCTCCCTTGCAGAGAGCATTCATGAATATGCCATAGGCTACTGTATCTGGCTGGAATCCTTTTCTATTCATCTCCTCAAAAATATCCTCTGCTTTATCCAGATCTGGCTCGTTTGCCCAGCCTTCCAGAAGAATACTATAAGTCTTTATATCGGGGTGGAAACTCTTTCCCTTCACTTGATCAAAGACTTCCTGTGCTGCTTTACCAGCCCTATTTTTGCTAACAGCACTGAGAAGGCTATTAAGCGCAGACAAATCTGGGCTCAGACCATATTTCCCCATCCTTTCAAAGGCATCAATGGCTTCCTTTACCTTCTTGGCCCTTGCATACCTTCGAAAAATCAAAGAAAACGTCTCCTGTGTCAAAATCCCGCGCCTCTTCATCTCGTCTATCAAATTCCACATAAGTCTGTACTGCTTAATCTTTCCTAGTGAATCTACCATGGTATCATATGCTTCAACGTTATGACGGTACCCCTGCTGTTTTTCAGCCCACCTAAAGAACCTGTACGACAGCATTCCGCCATTGCTGAACTTCTTCAATATCTTCTCCACTAAAGCCGAGGAAATATTCACTCTGCAGCTGTCGAGCGCACTTTGAAGATCAGATTTAGGAGCGGACATTAGGACTCCACTAAGCTTCTTCAAATTCTCCAAAAACTCGTCTCCGTTCACGTTCGTAAACGTTTTAGACCGTTCAATATCGATTTCAGGGAAATCATCTATTCTTTCAGAGTATTCCACGGCCATATAAGATGTTATATGCAAACTCATCCGTGTTTCTCTTAACCTCCTCGTTCTTTCACATGATCCTTCTCTTTTCACGGTCATATAAAGCAATCTCGGCGGCCTCATGCCAATTCCACTAAATTCCCGCAATTTACTGCCATGGACTGAAATATTAAGCAATTTCGAACCGATTTCAGATAACTTGTTCACTCTTTCGCGGAACATCGGTCTTGCAGCAAAGGCCTCTCTGTTGGGCAGTAGTTCATGCCACAGCATACGGCTTTCAATGTATTTCTTTGTTTTGACAAAATTTTGCTTCTCGGGTAAAATTTTAAGCATTTTGTACCATCTCTGAAGGCAGCAATTCCGTAATGCCTTTAAACTTAGTTGCAGCAGAGGGTCTGAGATTCTTTGCATACCTGACCGAGAATTTTCTGTTTCGGTATTTGAAACCGCGAACGCTGCAAATATTTATCTGTGCTCGACGCATTTAAAGTAAGGTGTAAAGCTTTTCACGACATTGTAATCCACGGAGCCAGGTTTCCGCCATACCTGGGCTTTGGGGTTTATTGAGTTCCGCGAGGTCCCAGGTTCCATTCCACGTATGAACATGAACGCATTTCATTTAGTTCCGGAGCATTTAAATATATTTTCAATTTTCATTCAATT
>ML822760.1:0-39454 GCA_009831015.1 Picea engelmannii
TCGACAAAGTATTTCAGCTATCACTCTGTTCTAACTTCATACTTTGGGGGGCTCTCTGTTACACATTATTTTCATCATCCCTATGATCGTTAATGATGTAAACCTATCTATTTCCTTCAGAGGGGTCAGTGGCCTGAGTTCCTGAAGAGAGAAGGGAGAAGAACTTTTCCTGAGAAAAGAAGTTGCATTTTCCCTTGTAAAAAACCTGTAAAAAAGGAAGTTCGCAGGTTGCTATATAGGCAAGGTGCGAGAATGCCTGATTCTCGCAGGTTGCACCATAGCTAGGGTGCAAGATGTTCGCAGGTTTCTCTATAGGCAGGGTGCGAGAATGCCTACACGTGGGAAAAACAGGCGTTTTCTCGAATCTTCTAGAAGGAGAAACTTCTATGGTGAGGTGGCATCCGAATGGTTTGGATCTTACTCGCTTTCATGATTTAGTGGGATCATCCTAACCTCCTCACCTTATCCTCTTCAACTTATAAAAGGAGATGAGTTCTCATGGAGAAAGTTAGCTTTGGTTAGATTTGGAGCTTTTGGGATTAGCTTGGATTGGATAGAGCTTTGGAGATTTTTAACTTGGCTAGATGAGCCACTTTGTCAAGATAGATTGTGAATATTATCAGATCTGTGCTCTCAGAATTATCGGAGTGAAAGTGTGTGGGGAACGAAGGACAGTTGGAAGGGACCTTACGACATCAAGGCCACGGTTGTAATCTCTCTTTCACATTTAATATGATACATTAATATGATTCTTTCCTATAAAGCTTGTTGTGTTTTATTGTATGATTCATTGATCACATACATAGGTTTATATTGAGTTTATGCTATTGTTATCACTTTGGTTGGTTGCATTCTTTTGTAGGATCATCATTGTATGAGCATTGGAACGAAGCTAGGATGGCGATGGTGAGAGGAAGCGACGTTTAAACGGTATGTCACCTATCCCTCTTTAGTTAATAAATTCAATATCTAAAACTTAAGGAAAGTGTCATGTTCTGGTGTGTTTTGTTCTAGATTTAGGTGGATCTAGGGAGATCAGTTAGTGTCTGCACCTACCGATTTGTCCGATAACACCAGCGTTGCAAAGTCCTGACTTTAGCAAATATTTCTTCCCCTATACTTTTTACTTCGACCAATCCCTAGTTGCAGTATTGACTAAGAAGAATGATGACAACAATGAGGCATCGGTCTCATTTATGAGCATTAACCTCCAAGGGGCCGAACTAAATTACCTTGCTATAGACAAACAGGCTTATGCAGTATACAAGGTAGTGAAACACTTCATATGTTACATCCTAAAGAACCATACCAAAGTCATTGTACCTAATCCCACAGTTCGATCCCTATTCACTCAGCAGGAGATGGGGGAAAGAAGAGGGAACATGATGGTAGTGGTCCAATAATCTGATCTTGATATAAAACCTGCTAAACTGGTTAAAGGACAAGGATTATGTTAACTGGCAGCTGAAGCCCAGGACCAAGTAAATGAAGACCCTGGATGGGAGAATGAATTGGCATTATGGTGTGGTGAAGCTTCATACATCTCCCCAGTGTAGGAGTCTTGGTATGAGAAACTAACTTATATCCTTCATCATGGAACTTTCCCAAAAAACCTAAAACCTAGGGAAAGGAGAGCTCTCAGGTTAAAATCAAC
Organism: Picea engelmannii; assembly: GCA_009831015.1. Taxonomy (NCBI): domain Eukaryota; kingdom Viridiplantae; phylum Streptophyta; class Pinopsida; order Pinales; family Pinaceae; genus Picea; species Picea engelmannii. Next base: position 1,655 of record ML822760.1, read on the forward strand.
ACAATATTGCCTCATAAATTTAGTGCTCTTCTGTGTTAATTATGATGGGGTAATTTTAATATTTCTCAAACATGAAGATGAAGACAAGGTTATGAAGGAGCTCCATGATGGTCCTTCAAGTGGAAACTTTGTAGGGAATACCACCACTCACAAAATACTGAGGGTTGGCTATTATTGTCCTACTCTATTCAGGAATGCTCACACATACGCTAGGAACTGTAAATCTTGGCAAAGGAGCATGGGGAGGGAAAAGAGAGAAGTTGTCCCACTCCAACCTGTGACCGTCTCCAGGCCATTTGAGCAATGGGGGTTAGATATCATAATGGAAATTACACCGAGTTCTTCAAAACAACATAGATACATACTAACTTCCACAGACTATTTCACAAAATGGGTAGAGGATGTCCCTCTGACTCATGCAAACAAAAATGTGGTGATCTAATTCATCGAACAACTGTTGATTACAAGGTTCAATATGCCTTTCGTCCTTGTTTTAGATAATGCCTCTTACTTTTCATACACCTTATTAACAGAGTTTTCTTTAGACGAAGGAATAATAATCAGATACTCTGCAAACTACTATCTGCAGGGGAACGGAGTGGCAGAATCAACCAATAATAACATAGTGAGAATATTAAAGAAAACAATTGTAGACAACCAGAGGAATTGCCACAATTCACTTCATAATGACTTATGGGATGATAGAGTAACACCCAAGGAAGCTATAGGGAATTCCCCATGCTTTCTGGTATACAGACAGGAAGCCATTCTCCCAAATGGGATATATCTCCCATCTCTTCATCTTGCTAAGGATTCTATAGGACAACCCTCATCAATTATACAACAAAGAATTGATACCCTCCTCATGCTATAAGAAGAAAGGGAGAAAGAAAAATCAAATTTCATTTCTCATAAGAAAATAGTTAAAAGGTGGTTTGACAAGAATAAGGCCAAATATAAGAATTTTTAAGTAGGAGACTTAGTCTTGAAATGGGATAGACTGAATTAGCTGAAGGGAAAGAATTCAAAGCTTCAGAATCTATGGCTCGGACCTTTTCAAGTAGTCGAGAAAATTGGGGCAGGCACGTATCAGTTGCAAAATATAAGGGGAAAACATGACGCCCTCCCGGTGAATGGCCAAGCCCTAAAACAATATTTTTGTTAAAATATATATATATATATATATATATATATTGTGTGTGTGTGTGTGTGTGTGTGTGTGTGTGTGTGTGTGTGTGTGTGTGTGTGTGTGTGTGTGTGTGTGTTTTCATGATACTTTGTTTTTAGGTAGGCTGATCGCGGAGTTCTTCATTTTTTGTTTTCTTGTTATAGTACTTTCTACGCTTTTGAAGTTTGTGTTTAGCAAGGCATTGGTTGACTTTAGTTCATGTGATATGATGAACTTTGTTCATGAATCATGCTTACATACAACACAATAAGCGTTGGGAGAATTGCGGTTGTTTTGAAGGAGTTCTGTATCTAACCTGTGCAAATAAACAACCTTGGAAAAGTGATGAAGTGTCTGCCTGGTGGTCTGGTAAGACCTAAAGGGAAATATGGTAAGCTAGAGAGGACCACATGTACCTCAAGATAGAGCTAGAAAAAATTCACCTTAACCATCTCATTTTGCAAATAAAAAATGTCCCTCTCTCCCACTTGCTCAGGGAATTCTATCGAAATAAAATCAATTATATCAAATGAGTGCAAAGTAGGAGAGGGTATGCAGATAACTCCGCCGGGGCTATGGACGCTTGCTGGAAGTGGAGCAAGGTCTATGACATTGAGGTGAATCTATTGGGGTTATGGATGCTCACTGGCAATGGAGCAACACCGCAACAAGTGAATGGAGGTAACTAAAAGGCCTGGTGCCAGTGAATGCTTTACTTGATTCTTGTCAAAAGAGGGAATGGGTCATGGTTACAGGAAACAAAGGTGGAATAAAGGTTGAAACCCCATAGGCAAACCCAGATTCACTGACCAGGGATTTTCAAATGCAAGGATAGAAAGGGCTATGATAAGAATCGGTTAAGTTCTTAACCATATTTTGCATCAGCTGAGCCCGGGGAAGGAACAATGATTCTACTTTTTCCCAATAAGTCACTATTTGTTGAGCACTCAACACACCCTAAAAATTCTTATCAAATTTTGTCACTTTTTGGGTACCACTTGGTCTTCTACACTTTCTCACTCTAATTCATGACTCTTATCACCTATTCGGGTTATTTTTATGAAAACTCATGTCTAAAATACCTTAACACCTGAATTAAGAATCGACAGATAAACCCTGCACCTAATGTGCTCAAGTTCGATGTCGGAAAGAATTCAATAAAGTAAAGGAACCATACAAAAATAATAGTTTTTTATCATCGATCCTCATCGACATCAAAAGACGGCAGTTTTGGTTTGCGTAATTTTTTTGCATCAAATTTCAAGAGATAGCCGATCTACTTCGGCATTGATAAAATATGAGGAGGACGGATATTAAAAAAACACAAAAAGAATGTTCGAATGTTTACAGGAAGAGTGTGCTTGTCATTGATGGAAAGATCAAAAGTGAACCAAACCTTGAGAAAGTAGAAGACAAGAAAGCTCAGAAGAGATAGCAGTTTCTAGAAGTGCAGATGAGGTCCAAGAGAGGGACTCACAGGAGGAGAAAAGGTCGAGATCCTCGAACAGCTAGAAAACCTTCTAAGTCAAAGAGATCGAAAAATCAGGAGGATGAGGGACAATGTTGTTGGATCACTTTTGAGTGGAAGGATAGGATAAGCTAAAAGGTACAATATATCGATCAGTCGAATTTCCGTTAGTTGTCAAATCGAAATAAATGGAAGGATAGGATAAGAAAAGATGGAGAGCCATTGGATTTAATCCAAGGCAAAGTTGCATCCAAGACAAGTCAAGTTGTTGATCTAATATCTTGATCAATGAACAACATTCGTTTCAAGTCTAAATTTATGAGGAGGTTACGCTTCGGAAAAATCTCACTTTAAGAATTTCAAGTTTGAGATATGAAATCCATGAAGCTCGGAGAGTTGGAGAGCCAAAGTAAATCTTGATCGTCCGATGATCTGAAATATATCTCAGTCGTCAAATCGTCTGAAGTAAATCTCAAGCGTTGGGTCATCCAAAGTGAATCTGGGTCATCTGATCCAGAGCATCAGTTTGAGTTTTTAAATTCTCGAAGCTCGGAGACCCGAAGAGCCAAAATAAATCCTCGAGCATCGGATCATCCGAAGTAAATTCCAGTTGTCATATAATTCTAAAGTGGAAAGATAGGATAAGTTAGAATAAGGGTGCGCTAATCTCAGTGGTCGATAATCAGGCACTCGGATCTACGATTGATAGGGCATATCATAAACCCTCGACCTTTTTGCCTTTAACTATGGGGGGGGTCCGAGTTGGTGGTATTTTCCATGTGGGACCCTCATATGTGTCACCTTCTTGTCAAATCGGTACCCCCTCCGAGTAAACCACCAAACCACTCATACATACCACCTCTGCGCTTCAACATCACACTCCACTACCGTGCTCTGCCTCCACACTCCACTACACTGCCTACACATCTCACCCATGTCAGTAGAGCCATTGATTGAGAAGGACATGTGTCTACAGATCATCGACTCTAGAACATTGGTGTACGGAAGAAAGAAGGGTTTGAGATTTCAAACTCCTGAAGCCCAGATCACGAAATAAATCACAGTCGTTGATTTAGGAAGGTTAGATCTGATCCGTAGATCGTGAAAGAACAAATCTGAACCATCTATTCAGAAGCACCATCAATATCGTGAGATCTATGGTTTTGTCTCATTGCGGGGATTGAATATGTGTGAACTTTAAAAAGTTGAAGGTGGGCCGCAATCGTAACCATGGTTTTGGAGAAAGGACACATGGAGGCTTGAGGTAAATTGCGGGGCAAAAAGTAGTTTGATTCAAAATACCTTTGGACGCGTCTGCAATCACATGGTCACATGAGATCATCGTCCAAGGTCATATCGATAAATAGACCTAGCGCTCACTAGACTGAGATTGGGAAGCGTTGTTGGGCCCTTCATTTTTGGGATAAGGAATCACGCAAGTTTTGACTGAGAATGAGTTGGACAAGCTTCATTAGAGGCCTAGAGAAAGAGCAACAGAAAGAAGTTGTGAAAGTTAGAGCAATGCCATCTAAGCAACAAACGGTTGCAACAGAACAATAAAGCATGCAAGCTGAGAAGGAAGACACAACCCAGCTTATATATAGGGATGAACATAATTGTAAAAGGGTTGGTCGGCTTGTTGGTTGGTGGATTTGGTTGATTTAGTCATTGTAATTGTTGTTACCCAGTGGATCATAAGTTGGTCCCAATTTAATTGGTGTAAGTCGAGCGAAGTCAAGTCTTAAGTCTGTAATGAATTAGATCTATTAGTTTGAGAATGGGAGCTCTGCGACATGAGTCCAGAGCCAAGAGTTTGTACAACGCACTACTGTGAAATCCTGAGTCTGTAATCTAAGGAAGATTCTAAAGATAATATGAAGAAGGATCTAAATTTTCAAATATTATGTGTCTCTATGTGTTTACTTATGCATTATAGTATTTACTTATGACTTATGAGTTATATTTGATATTTCTATGTTAAATGCTTGTTCGCAACGTAAGTAGGTTCGATTCTTCCACATGTATGTTTCAGATCTGTTCATGTCTCTTGCACAAGATCATGAATGAGTCATGAAGGCTCTATGGATCCTCTTAAGTCTTTTCCCTACCCTTCTCTATCTATATGTCTCAGCAGTGCTTCGGGTGGGACTTATTCTCTTCAGAGGAGATGAAAATTCCATCTCTCTAGACTACACAGTACCTTTTGTTGGTAACCTGAGAAGGACCCTGGTCTGATCAAACTCGCACCAACAAAATGGTTTTGTTGTTGAAACCTGTGTTAAAAGGGAACCTGTAGGGATAATTCTTTTGTTGATCCATAGATCTAGTATTGATCAATGGTGGGAAAGGAACTGTTATGCCTTCATATGGAAAGAATCAGAACTGAGGAGAAAATCAGTGGAAAACACTCACGAAGCAATCTTTTACTCAGAAATATCGAGCGACCAGTACGAGATTTTCCGAGTTAAATTCTCGAAAGAATTTTTCTACTGGATAAAGAGGCTTCAAGAAGCTCTAGAGTTCCAAGGGAGAGTTAAGAGGATTTGCATGTGGGATACTGAAAATCTAGCAGCACTTCAAAGGATGGATTGTCCAGTTACATGAGCTGTGATTTTTTGGGTTATCACCACACTAGAGGGATACATAATCAAATTTGCAATTGAGAGCCACCAGTCTTTCTCGCAGGCAGAGGCAATTTTCAAGAAAAACACAAGAGGAAGGTTGTTGAGAGAAATCCCCCTTTGGATTAAGGTTTTCTTGATGGAGGAAGGGATGCTGACAATGTCCCCAACTGAGATGGAAACGTAAACACCTTTGGTTGGGGTAGTTCTAGGTGGGGTGAGAGTCATGGCATGAGAGAGGGGAAGGGTTCTTGGAAAATGGGGGGGAAACATCAAGAGATGAGCGAGCCTTGAAGAGAGCCACCATGATTGAGAAGTGGTGGCATGAAAAGATCAAGAAAGAAACAAGATAGTCTGAGAAGTTGAGGAAAGAAGGTGGATCGGGAGAAGTAGAGGAAAGACAAATGGAAGAACTGCAGAAGATGAGAAGATAGGAACGACTGGCCAGTCAAAGAGTGAAGGAGAGAGAGATGCAGAGAGAAAGAAGTCCCCAGAAGGTGGGACAAGAAGGAGAAGGTGCAGACGTGAGAGAGGAAGACGTTGACATGAATATTGGAGAAGAAAGAGAAGATTTTTCCCCGATAACAGGAGAGATCGGGAATCCGACTGAAGAGATTGTCCTAGTGGAAGAAAATGAGACCCCCCAAATCAAATAAAACTGCCCCGAAGCTAGTGGCACTAGCCCAGAATCACCCATACCCCAAGTGTCTTTTATTCAAGCAGTAATTTCGATACTACCTTCTCATGCTAGTTTTGTTCCAGGACAATTAATTAGTCAGTAATAACCCGGAAGTGCGAGCACAAGGAGGATATTGGGATCCCCTTGTAGATCGCAAGTAGGACCATTAGGATTCATATTGATAGGAACAAAAATATTAGCAATGGCCGACCATGCAGGCGGTTCGATTTCTCGATACCCAGAATTTTGGGGTAAGGGAGATGAAGACATTGAGCATCATTGGTTCCTGTGCAAAGCAATATGGAGATCTAGAGGGACTCCGGATGAAAACAAGATGGTCTAGTTCCAAAATACATTGAGAGTTCACACTCTTAAGTGGTACATGAAGATAATTGAGCCGAGAGTGCCATGGACACAAGGTCAAGGGTTCATGCTTGGCCAGGTATGAATAAGGTTCATAGCATAGTTCAAACTACCCTAGTCAGAACAACAGGCTCTGTTTGAGTTGCATGAGATCTAGCAACGGTAAGGTGAATCATCTTGGGAATACAGCCAGAAGTTCAAAGATGCCATAGGGAGGTTGGCACATCCAATACACGAATAACATCAAAGGGAGTTGTACATTCAGGGGTTACTTCCTCTAACTCAGATTCCTCTAATGCAATAGTGGATAGCCACTTTAACAGACGCCTTGGAACAATCGATGAAGATTGAAGCCATGGAGGGATACCCTAGGAGCTTGAGAATGACCAGACCCCTAGTAGATGCAAATCTGGTGCAACTACAAGGGAAGATATCAGCACTTACAAAAAATATTCAGGAGCTAACAATACCCAGACCAGGACGACCACAGGTTTGGTGCACTGGATGTTATACGAAAGTTCATCTGGAGAAAAAAATTTCATGAATGAGGGGAATGGGACCTCCTCAGAATCCAATTGTATCCCCACCAGTACCCATAGGAGGAGTTATGCAAGTGTTGACGAACTTACCATTCCATAACCCCACCCTATATCATGCCTTTCCAGGAGTCCAAGCAGCACCAACAGGCGAGTATTGTGAAATCTTTCGAACCCATGGGCATGGGCCAAGATAGTGGCTCATTATGCAGAAATATTAGACAGTGCCAAACATTGTACACTGTGAGTTCTGCACTTCTACCACACATACTACCAATCAATGTATATCATTGGATGCACTTCCATACAGGTTAGACCGAACAATAATTAGGGTGAACAAAAACCCTTAGGGACTAGGAAGAGGTCGATGAGGTGGAGCCGGAGGAGACTTCAGAGGAGGGATAACTGGGGGAAGAGGGCCAATAAGATGTTATAACTACGATGAGCAAGGTCACATGGCTAGAGATTGTCCTCATCCAAGGCGACCATGGTGCTCCCACTGTAGAACCAATGGAAATGCAACCGAAGACTAACCAGAATTAATTGCAAAGTGGGAAGATAGAGTATGACAAAGAGGAACTAATCTCATCAGTTCGGAAATCAAGAGGGTTAGTAAGGGACAATTTCCCAACCTTAATATTGTTACTCGAGGAGGAACGAAGACAGGAGTTGATGTTGATACTCTACCTTAGATATAGAAAGCAACACCTAAGGAAGACAAGTATGACCCTCTAAAATGAAAGTTGTTGTTTAAAGATGCCATAGAAGTATTTCAAAATATTCTATCCCTGAAATGCAAGAGAACCCCCCCCAGCCAACTGTTTACCCTAAGATAGCACAAGTCCTTGCTTCACCCCCTGCACCGAGAAACCTTGTAGTCATACCAAGAAAACCTGAGCAACCTCAAAACGTAGTTGACCTTTGGTTTAAATTTTTCTCTGACACTCTAAGGAATGATCAACTAACAGAAAAATTGTGCAATGTGCTATACCTAGTTTTAGGGAACGAAGAACACCTAGAAGCAAGGATAAGGGCCAATATTCATGAGAAAAGTACTCAGAGAGTACAGCGAATAAAATTATGAACCAACAAGGAATTCAGAATAATAGTCGAGTTAGATGAATTTGATATCAAGGACATCATGTTGGACATAGGGTCCGATGTGAACATTCTGCCTAGAAAGACCTGGGAAGCCTTAGGAAAACTGATGCTGACATATTCTCCAATTCATTCAAGAATGGAAAACCAATATTTTATCTTTCCCATAGGAATACTATAGAATGTGGAGATAGACGTTGCAGAAGTAAAAACAATGGTTGAATTTGAAGTCATTGAGATCATGGGAGACAAGGACCCTTACCCTGCACTATTTGGCATCGATTGGGCCTATGATAATTATGTAGTAATCGACCTAAATAAAGACACCATGACCTTTGAGGCTGAGTAAATCAAGGTATTTCAACCTTTGGATCCATATGTAGGACCCAAGTATACAGAGCCAACAAACAATAATATGGAGAGAGAAGACTTGGACTAGTTGTACACTGTAACAACTGGGACACGAAATGATTATATAAACCTCACTGTCGATGGATCAGTAAGTTGGAGAAGTATACAGTCAGTAGATGAAGATTTAAAATTGGCTTTTGACAGTTGGAAACAAGGTTCGCACGAAATATTATCAAGAAGATGTGCACATGTCAGAATGACCAGATGGGTTGGGACCGAAGTTAGAGAACACCCAGTATATGATGGCACCTCAGATCTAGAAATTTTTTTGTATAACATGGAAGAAAATGTAAGAGAAGATCAAAGAGTCTTAGTACTAGATATACCTTTTTAGAACACCCCTGTCAGATGGTGGGCCAATCATAAATCCATTCTCCGAACTTGGGATGAAGTGAAGCAAGCTATCAAGTACAGGTTCCAGAATAAGGAATAGTTGGAATCAGAGATGCAAACGGATATCCAAGTTGCACAATTTTTCAGAGGAGAATTGAACCCTAGAATACACATTGAATAGTACGAGACACAGTGGTAGGTTGCGGGGATACCCTCTCACTTTTGGATTTAGTTATTTTCCCGCTCCCTAGGTCCAATCCAAAAATCTTGGTTTATACATGAGGAAACCAGAAGACAAACCAGCGACTGGAAAACACTGGCAGCTCATTTTTTCAAGGAATTCTCATTCACAAGTAAGTACCCTAATCTTGAAGTAGCCCTGCAAAAGTTTAAAGAATTTCTTTTTACAGATAATGGTAATCAGAAATCAAACTTAGTGGTATGTTCCAAACATAGCCAAGAACGTCAGACAAATATCCACTTGCCCTCAACTAAGAATCCTATAGAATGTTATTAGATTAGAAAAGATTCAGAAAGCCTAGATGACTTAGAAGAAATGAGAAACCTATCCATCAAAGAGACATAGGGGAATAGAGAAATTCAAAACACCATACCTAGACAGACTAATAGTTCCTACAATCACCCATTAAAATTGTGAAAAATCAACATAGGGACCACAGAGAAACCCAAGATAGCTATGGTGGGAGATTACTAGGATGAGAAAACTAGTCAGGAAATACAGATTTTACTGCGGGAATATGAGGATTTGTTCCCAAAGACTTTTTCTGAGTTAAAGGGAATCAAAGGAGTCATGGGAGAAATGAATATTGAGTTAAAACCGGGATCCAAGCCTGTTAGACATAGACCATACCATCTTAACCCAAGAGTAAAAGAGAAGGTTAAGAAGGAGATAGATAAGATGTTGGAAGCAGGTCTCATTTTTGCAGTAGAAGAAGCAGAGTGGGTCAACCCGATAGTCATTCAAAGCAAGAAAGACACAGAGGATATTAGAGTCTGTGTAGACTACAGAAGTCTCAACTCTACCTATGTACATGACCCTTTCCCAACAACCTTTACAGATGAGGTGCTAGAACAGGTTGCGGGAAAGGAAGCATACTCATTCACAGATAGATTTTCAGGATACCATCAAGTGAGGATCGCTGAAGAGGACAAAAGAAAGACCACTTTCATAACAGAATGGGGTCTTTTGCATACAACGTGATGCCATTTGGCTTAAAGAATGCCCCTGAGTTTTCTCCAGGATTGTAATAGCATCTTTTATAGATTTCATTCACAAATTTATAGAAGTCTATATGGATGATTGGAAAATATATAGCCTACTCAAGGAACATGTAGCACTTCTAATGCTAATGTTTGACAGATGCAGAAAGTTACAGATCTCATTGAATCTCAGAAAGTGTATCTTTTGTGTACCACATGGGAATTTGTTGGGCCATATAGTCTGTCGAGAAGGAGTATCGGTAGACCCAACCAAAGTTGTGGTCATTGTGATATGCCACCACCTACGAGTGCTAAATAGTTTCACTCCAAACTAGGACACACATGTTACTACCGCAGGTTCATTTGAAGACATGCCAACATTAATTCACCTCTGGAAAACCTCTTGAAAAAGGTTGAAACGTTCCAATGGACTCCCGAATGTGATAAAGCATTTGAGACACTCAAGGAGAAACTCATTACAACACCGATTTTTATATTCCCAAACTGGGAGAATGAATTTCACATCCATGTAGATGCTTCAGGAATTGCCTTGGGATCCATCTTAATGAAACCTGGAGATGGATCTATGGAACACCCTATCTATTTTGTGAGTCAGAAGTTGTCACAAGCAGAATGTAACTACACAATGATAGAAAGGGAGGGTTTGGCCATGATTTATGCTTTGCAGAAATTTAGACATTATTTGTTAGGGTCTCATTTCAAATTCTTTACTGATCATTCTGCATTGAAATATCTAGTTAACAAACTTGTGTTGGAAGGGAGAATTTGTAGATGGTTGTTGTTATTCCAGGAATTTTCCTTTAAATTTATCATCAAGCTGGGAAAATGCAACGTAGGACCTGATCTCCAGTCTAGGTTAGAGTTAGGAGAAAGTGGTGGAGCGGTAGATGATCAACTCCTAGATGCATATTTGTTTAGGATTGAGGCCATACCAAAATACCTGGAGGACATAGAAGTCTTTCTCAGTACAGGGGCTTGTCCTGAAACCTATTCTGCAACCCAGAAACGTTATATGGTTGTTAGAGCAGCAGATTACTAGTTGATTGTCAGACAGTTGTATAAACTAGGACTAGACAGTATCCTCAGATGGTGTGTCCTCGATCATGAAAGGCAGGCTATACTCTGGGAATGCCATAGTGGAGTTGCAGAAGGCCACATAGGAGGAAAGGCTACAGCACAAAAAGTTCTACAGGTAGGACTTTGGTGGGAAACACTCTTCAAGGATGAAAAAGTATATGCTAGATCGTGTGATGTTTGTCAATGCTTGGGAAAGCCATCACGCCGAGATGAACTACCACTACAACTAGTTAGAGTTGTACAAGCATTTGAGAAATGGGAAGTTGAATTCATTGGACCAATCAACCCCACTTTCATCAGTCGGTTGAAAATGAAAGACAAGAACTCGAGGAAACCATATTTCTAGCAGAATTTCATCAGTCGGTTGAAAATGCAAGACAAAAATCTTGGCATAACAGACACATTAAGACCAAGGTATTCACACAAGGATACAAGGTGTTACTCTACAATAGCCAATACTAGAATCATCCTGGCAAGATGTGTATGCATTGGCTGGGACCATTCATGATTGCAGATATCCGACCCTCGGGAGCAGTCAAACTCGCGCAACTGGATGGTGTGTTGCGACCAAGATGGGTGAATGGAGCTCGCTTGAAGCCCTACCTGTCTCAAAATTGAGAAAGAGGGATTGTTGCTCTAGTTCGAAAGAGCTTGTACAATAGTTAGATTTGAGTTTTCTGAATTTTTTGTAAATTCAGTAATAAAGTCAATATGTGCAATGTTGCGTCATGACACATAGTTCATTTTTTTGATTAAGTGTTGTTTGATACAAAAATAATGATTTAGCAATGCGGGATCCAAATCTTAAGAGAATCCATTAACGACAGTCATTAATATGACAGGGACAACCTTTGTGGTCAGAGAAAGGATGAATCCAAATACGATATGAATCCATAGTCCACACGAGCCTAGTCTAGTCATAACCTTGATTTCCATTACAGTACCACGTCTGACGTCCGTTAAGCCATAAAGTCGCGTTATGCAAAGATGTCATCGAAGTTTGTGTTGGGATACCCACCCGTCAAACAGAAATGTCTGAAATCATCCACATCCCTATTCCACTCATGCAAATAAGTAAATGTCAGAATCGCCCAATAGGATTTACCCTGTTAAACTATCCCGTTAGAAAAATCAAACCCAGTTGTGTCCATACGGTCATGATGAATAGAAGTTACTACTAAACTTGCCCGGAAAGCCAAGTATAAGGCCCTGAGAACTCGCAAAAGAATGCATCATTTCCAAAACAAGCATAGCTATTTACGAATTCAGTAGAGCGAACCAGCATGTACCATTGTGAAACATACAATCCTTAGCTTGCCACAGAAGTATGAATTTTGAGAGCCACAACAAGTCGAAGTTCCATGTCTAAAGAAGCGGTACCATATGAGCCCTGCGAGTTGAAATCATGAGCTATCTCAAAGGGAAGGTGGATCACGTTAATCTCCTTGACCTTGACCTCACAGATTCAATCTTGTTCCCAGAGATGCACACAGATGTATTTTGGGAGATGGATCTAGATGGAATCGAAGGTATGCAATTTGGGCCAAAACAAGACATCATCAACTTATTCAATTTGACCATCATGAACCTGAGAGACCTACCAGTCTTTGGTACCACTAGTGAGATTGTGCAATGCACGAAATTTCTGATAATTCGGGTGCATGACAGAAGCTTATGGTTGGATAAGCAATTTTCAATCCATGATGAAGACATCCACTAGCTTACTAGACTATCCTCCCAAGGAGAGGATGTGTCAAAAGGATTCCAGGGTCCCAGTAAGCATGGGAAAAAGAAAGGTGAGCTTAGCCTGTACAAGAAATTCAACACAAAGAGGGGAGGACACACAACAGTAATCGAACCAATACTACCCAAGACAGTCCATACTGGCTACTACATCATAGCCAGTAAGTTTATGAGATCATACTATAAGGGCGAATTCACCCTAGATGCATTATCAGTCACCGAATTTTGCGCCAATGGAGCAGTGTTCAATTGGTGTAGTTACTTGTTGGAGGAACTACTAGTAGCTTGCAAGAAAGCGCAGGAGAAGGGAAGAACCTTCACTTATGGATACCTACTTGTGGCATTCACAATGTTCAAATGGAAGCCACCTATGGGAAGACATCCGGAAATACCAGATAAGGGTTGCACGATGAAGATGTTCGAGCCATGGCAGTCTAGACCAGACTCAGAGAATACAGCCTTCAACGCCACAACATTTTCTAAATGGTATAATGGTATGATAGTTGCAACGCAGAGGTTACGTATCCCACAGGATCTCATTGCAATACAAGAAATATCGCCTTCAGCATGAACCGACACCATACATTTCTCTAGCCAAGACATTTCAGTAGGGAAGATTTCCACACAAGGATCTTGTCATTCTATCTGGATGAGGAGGCATTTGACAGGGAAGTCATGTCATGGCTAGGAGTCAAACGTAACCCATGCAATTCAAGAATGAATTACATTCTACCTATGGAGTTGTTGAAGAAAAAAGACAAGGATGCAGGAGAAGGACCAAGCTCAGGCCCAGAGCCAAAGAAGTCAGATGCTTTGGTACAATCAGACTCCGAGGAGGAAAAAGAAATACATTAGTTAGAGAGGAAGAAAAGACTGCTCCTCCATCATATGCCATCTGATGTCATGTTGTCAGGTGTGGATCTTAACCAGATATTGGGTATTGTGTTCGATACTAAACCATTGGTTAAGAGGCCCAAAAAAGGGGTCTCACCGAACAAACCTCTAAACCCCCAACCCCTTGCATTAGTCGCTCCCTGCACCTAGGTAGCGATCAAATCCACCACTATCATTTATATTCAGGATGACCTGGAGCCTGAAACATTTCCCTTCACATTCATCACTGAGCACCCTCCATCACCACCACCACCCCAATCACCAAACCCCGCCACCACCCATCCACCCTAGACCACAACCCCAGAGCCGATGCAGCTTGATCAGCCAAAGATAGTGGAGCGAGGACTCCCAGGAATAACCCAAGAGTCACCTAAGCCAAGAAAAAAAGTTTCTAGCCCAGACCCCAAATCGCTAGAGTAGAGTACGAAGTTGAATGGTTTGAATCCAAACACCCAGGAACAATAGCCTAAACTTTCGGCACAAGGAAAATACACCCACACTATGGAGGATCTGCACTCCCAAAGAAAACAACAAATCCCCTCTCCAACCAAGGGTGAGGATGTACAAGATGCCACAATGCACGAAGTAGAAGAAACAAGAGAGCTAGAGCTATCGCAGCCTCAGCAGGAACCAGCCTCAACACCTGGGCCAAGCGTGACATACGCGCGTGAACAAATGGAGAAGGTTCTCCAGGACCCTGAGTAATGCACAGAACTTATGCAACTTTGCATAGTCAGAACAAAGGTTCTGACTCTTTTTCCCACAACGCTAAGGTTGAGGATCTCACAAGTGCCACCAACAAAGGAGGAGATAGAAACCCTCTTGAACCATTCAATGGCCAGTGGACTTCCACTGTAGACACGAGCACCCAATGATGAAACTCCTTCATCCGTCAACCTGGTACAGTGGCCAGCGAAGAAATTATTTGGACTAATCAGTGCATCAACGGACCAATTAGAGAAAAGTCTCCAGGAGGCTGAGAGATCCGTCGAGGTTCCATGGAAGGAAGAGTTTGTCGCACAAACATGCAGGATCCAGGAAGTGCATGACAAATTCCAGGTTCAGTGCAAACTGGAAAAAGTGCAGGAAAGACTTGCAGAAGCTTGGTCAAATATTTGGAAGGTTGCGCTCGAATTACCAGAGGTCAATGATGCAAGCGAGCCAAAACACCAGATCGAGTTGCTACAAGGAGCATGGACACAACTCACCACTCAAGCTGAGCAATTGAAATAACAATTACAGCAAGCCCAACAAGAGGCAGACCTGCAGCCCCAGAAGCTGCAGGAGCAAATGTAGAAGACAATATTGCAAGGTAACAATGCCCGAGCAGCACTGCACAAGCACACAACGGAATGCACAAAAATCTTCAGGGAAGTCAGCGACTAGATGAGCATAATCACTTGATGAAACCAAGTCTTGGAGGAGGTGCACACAAATATCCAGGTGTTGAATGAATAATTTGCGGCCACAATGGACCCTATGGAGAAACATCAGAAGTTCGACCAAATTCAACAGGCAAACAATGAGCTGAATGCCCTCTTTGAGGCACAGTCCATAGAAAAGAAAGAGTTGCGCAACTTCCAACATGTTATTCGAGCAGCATACATGTAAATGCATCAAGTTGATGAAACAACAGATTCTGAGTGGAACTTGTTAGTCGTGTCCCAGTCAAAGGCAGATAGCAAGGAAGAAACCCAACAGTTTGTTCTCAAGGCATCACTCCTCGCCAGAAAGTGGCAGGACAAAGTTGGAACCTTTCAAGGAGTGAAACAATGAGCCTTAGATTTGGTACCAGATTTGGGCCCTTCATTTGAAAAGGTAAAAGAAGAAGAAGAAAAAATAGAAGAGCCCAAGGAAGAAGAAAAGAAGGACAAAGGAACACAGCAAATGCTCTTAGAAAATGTGAAAGAACCAAGCACTTGACTCGAGGGTGAGTCAAGGATTGTGGTCAGAGCCTATTGGGCCCTTCATTTTTGGGATAAGGAATCACGTAAGTTTTGATTGAGCATGAATTGTGCAAGCTTCATCAGAGGCCTAGAGAAAGAGAAATATAAAGAAGTTTTGTAAGTTAGCGCAATGCCAGCTAAGAAACAAATGGTTACAACAAAACAAGAAAGCGTGCAAGCTGAGAAGGACGACACAACCCAACTTATATATAGGGATGAACATAATTGTAAAAGGGTTGGTCGGGTTGTTGGTTGGTGGATTTGGTTGATTTATTCATTGTAATTGTTGTTACCTAGTGTATCACAAGTTGGTCCCAAGTTAATTGGTGTAAGTCGAGAAAACTCAAGTCTTGAGTCATTAATGAATTAGATCTATCAGTTTGAGAATGGGAGCGCTGGGACATGATTCCAGAGCCAAGATTATGTACATCGCACTACTGTGAAATTCTAATTCTGTAATCTGAGGATGATTCTAAAGATAATATGAAGAAGGACCTAAATTTCCAAATATGATGTGTCTCTGTGTGTTTACTTATGAATTACAGTATTTCCTTATGGATTATGAGTTTTATTTAATGGTTCTATGTTAAATGCTTGCTCGCAACATAAGTAGGTTCGATTCTTGCACATGTATTTTTCAAGTTTGTTCATGTCTCTTGTGCAAGATCAGGAATGAGTCATGAAGGCTCTATGGATCCTCTTAAGTCTTTTCCCTACCCTTCCCTATCTATCTGTCTCAACAGCGCTTCGGGTGAGACTTCTTCTCTTTAGAGGAGATGAAAATGCCAATGCTCTAGAATACATGGTACCTTTTGTTAGTAACCTGAGAAGGACCCTGGTCTGATCAAACTCTCACCAACAAGCGCCTTTTGATTAGGCATTTGGTCATATCCATGTCGCATCAGTGAAGGTTAAGGGAGGAGCTAGCACGTTGCTAGGCTCCACTTTGGATATCAGGAGTTGGGAGAATCGAGTTGTCTCATACTAATATTCCTGAAGTCACGAGTCACGAAGAAAATTTTGGTTAGGCATATGGTCACCACTGATGGTCACATGAAGGAATGGGCTTAGAAGCCAAAGAAGCCATAATTGACTGGTTGTAATTGATAGAGAAGACGAAGAGTTGTGACTGCCAGAGAAGACGAAGAGTTGTGACTTCTATAGAAGCCAAAGAATCTTTGGATAATGACCATCGATGATGAAAAGATACAACATGACCTCTAGGAAAGATGAAGAGTTTGAATCATGATCAGGCAGAGGACTCGATGTGAGAAAAACATGCAGAACAAAGAGTACAGAGTGATTTTTCGATAGTTATGCATGTGGGTAGGAGGAGAAGTGGTGTAGTACCTAAAGTGGAGATTAGAGGCGCAGTGTATAGAATGCAGAGGCAGCACACAGCATAAAATTTTGAAGAGAAGCTGAACATAGGGTGTTGTGCAGAGGAAGAAAAAGAGCAGATCATAGAAGCAGAAAGATGTAGAAGCAGAGCAGAGCATAGACGTTGAAGAAGGAAAAGGAGACATGGAGCTGTAATAGACCATATCATAGACACAACAAGTAAGTAAACTTTTATATTTGAGGGTGGTAGGGTGGTGCTAGGGAGGACTGTTGTCCTCAATGTTTCAAGTGGGTGCTTGAACACAGGGAGTTGTAGCTTCCATCTAGTTGCAGCCAGAAAAACCAAGGTGGTAGGGTGGTGCAAGGGAGAACCATTGTTCTCTATTATACAGGTTGGTGCCTATGTGACTGGAAGTTTCTTTTTTCATCCAGTTGGTGCTGGAACACTCAAGGAGCTGGTGCTTCCTTCTAGTTGGTGCTAGATAAATCAGAGGGTTGGTGCTCTCTACAAGTTGCATCTTGTTAAAGAAGAGGTTGTAGCCTAATTTTGAGTTGGTGCTCAAAGATATATGATGTACAGAACATAAAAGACTTCCTACCATTCTGAGAAGAAGATGTTTTCTCCCTTTATGGGTTTCCTCATGAATATCTGCCTCTGTGTATATCATGTGTATGATTGATTTTTATTATTTTTGTTGTTCATGGCTTTCATAATATTTATGATCACTTGGAGAACACTAATAATATTTCAATAGGCATAAAATTGTTTAATCACAGTAACAACTCATTCACCCGCCCTTTCAGTTGTCTTAGTATTTCCAACAATTGGTATCAGGGCTGGTTCCTTTTATCTAAGGGTAGATCTTTGAGCTTAAACATGACTAGCTATGAAGGAACTTCAACCAATAAGGCCCCCCTGTTCAATGGAACAAAATTTGCCTTATGGAAAGTTAGAATGAGAACCTACATAATGGCTTTAGGTGCAGATGTCTAGGATGCGGTAAAGAATGGTTATGTAAAACCAATTGTACTAGATTATAGGGATGACAAGCTAGAATTAAGCTTCAACGTTAAGGCTATGAATGTTATTCTGAGTGGGCTTGCAGAAGCAAAATTTGTAAAAGTTATGCACTTAGAATCCGCCAAAGAAATGTGGGACAAACTCATTAGAGGTTATGAAGGTAATGAGAAGGTAAAGGATGCCAAGCTTCAAACCTATAGACTACAGTTTGAACAACTAAATATGAAAGAGGATGAAACTGTTGGGAAGTACTTTTTGAGAATTGAAGAACTAGTAAATGAAATGAAAGGACTTGGTGAAAAAATTGAGGAACCCTCTTTAGTTCAGAAAATTTTGAGATCTCTACCAGATAGGTTCAACCCAAAGGTCTCTGCTATAGAAGAAATCAATGATCTAAAAGATCTACCTATTGACCAAATCCTAGGAACTCTGACTGCTTATGAAATGAGGATAGGTAAAGATAAATCTACCTCTATAGAAGCATCATTTAAAGGAGATAAGAATGAGGATTTTGAGCTTAATGAAATTGAAAAAAAAATTGTGAGAAGACTAAAGAAAGGATCAAGCAAGTACCAAGGCAATTTTCCCGTCAAATGTTTTAACTGTGGAAAGATAGGTCACTTTGCATCTAAGTGTCCACACAAGTATAAGGACCATAAATCTGAAGGTGAAGAGAAGTACAAGTCCAAGATATTTGGTAAAAAGAAAAATTTATGTGTAAACAATGATGACTCTTCAGGAGACACAGATAGTGACTCTTCTTCTGAAGATAAGGTTAATGACTTTATGCTTATGGCCAAAGAGTATAATGATAATAAAATCACAGGAAGTGATGTTAATGATGAATAATTTTTGGTTGACTTGGAAGGAGAACTGATCAGTGCCCTAGAAGAAATTGCTTGACTCAGATTCAAGAAGAAAAAGAAAAAATAATTGTTGATATAGTTCGAGAAAGACAGTGAAAAACCCGATGAATAATTTTCCCTGTTAAAAGTGGAATTAGAAGAAGCAAAGAAAATAGAGGACATTCTGAAACAACAGTTATCAAAGAAGAAGGAAAGATGTGAAGCCTTGTAAGAAGAGGTAGTAAAAACCAGAAAAGAGATGGAGAATTTTAAAGCATTGTATCTCCAAAATATTCAGAGAATTAAAGCCTCAGCAGAACTAAATGACATTCTGAGCAAACATAGATCTCCTTTGTTGAAGACTGGTTTAGGCTATGTAAGTGGTTCAAGCAGCAAACATCCAGAAAGCAAAGAGACAGTAAAGATGATTAGGTTCCAAGTCAGCAGACAATCAGACCATGTGAATACTCTGCGACCAACAGCTAATAAAGACAAGATGATCCCTGATAAAAAACAAAGATATCAGAATTTGGAGCAACAAATGCCAAGAAGAAGGCCATCCTTCAGGTACCAAAATTTCTTCCATGGTTATTGTTTTTGTTGCGCTAATTTTGGTCATAAGATTACAAATTGTCAAATTAAGTTTAGAGACATGCTATTGAGGATATCAAGAAATAAACAATCTTCGCAACATAGAACTAAACAGCCAATGAGTAGACAAAGTTGCACCAATCACTTTGACCTACTGAACAATGAGATCGAACACTATAACTTTCATAACTTAAGCCACAAAGCTGCAAACTGCCATCTGAAGAATTACAAAGCAGATCCGAGGATAAAACCCCTAGTTAGAAGTGTCAGCACATGCAAAAAGAAATATAGTGAAAAATATGGTATAGTACTTTCAGCTCAAAAACAAAAGGACCCTTGGTATATAGACAGTGGATGTTCCAAGCACATGAATGGAGACAGGGATAAGTTTTTGTCTATAAGTAAAAGAAAAATAGGAAATGTGACCTTTGGAAATGATGAACCACGTAAAATCAAGGGTAAAGGGATGGTGAGTTTGAGTAATAGCAAAGGAAAATCCCAGGATGTTCTGCTTGTAGATGGGCTGAAACATAATTTGCTCAGTGTAAGTCAAATGTGAAGTGGTGTTCACTTCCAAATATTGTAAGATAAAGTCTGTAAACTCAAGAAAAGTGGTGGCTAAAGGCATAAGGACAGATAATAATGTATATGTGATGAAATTTGGTTATTGCATAGTAGACTTGGTCTAAACTTTGACCACTTAATCAAGCTCAAAAATATTGAGGCAATAAAAGATCTTCCAAGAATATCAAAGCCACAAGATTTTGTATGTAAACCCTGCCAAGTAGGAAAGCTAACCAGGACACAGTTTAAATCCAAGAGCTCTACTTCAATAGAGAAACCACTCCAATTAGTTCATATGGATTTGTGTGGACCATCAAGACAGGAAGGCACAAGGAAATAAAATTACTTCATGATGATCATTGATGATTACTCCAGACTCACTTGGGTTGGTTTTCTCAAAGAAAAAGCTGAAGCATTTGAGAAATTTAAAATATTTAAGGCTTTAACTGAGAATCAAATAGGAAACAAGTTAAAGGAGGTAAGATCAGACATAGGAGGAGAATTTATGTCAAGTGATTTCAAGGAATTATGTGATAAACATGGGATCAAGAGAGAATACACAATCCCATGAACTCCATAGCAAAATGGAGTAGTTGAGAGGCAAAACAGAACAGTTCATCAAATGGCCAGGTCAATGATGAATGAGAAGAACATTGGTCAAACCTGTTGGGTAGAAGAAATACACACGACAGTCCATATTCTTAAAAAATCCCACCTCAGAACACAGAGTGACAAGACACCTTATGAACTATGGTATGGAAGACATGCTTCAATCCAACACTTCAAAGTCTTTGGGAGTAAGTTCTACATAAATAATAATAATGAAAACCTTGGCAAATATGATGACAGGGTTGATGAAGGTATCTTCTTAGGGTATGCTACAAATAGTAAAGGATACAGACGTTATAATAAGAGGCTGCATAAATTGGTTGATTGTATTGACACAAAAGTTGATGAAGAAATCCCTGTATGAGATGTAAGTAGTGTTGAATCAATAACAGAGGATATAGTTGAAATTGAAGATGAACAGGTCCAAGAATCAGAAAGAGAAGAATCCGAGTCAGATGAAGATACAAATACTCAGGTAGACTCAAATCAGCAGACAACATCAAATCCTTCCTCCAGAATTACTCAAAATAATAATCATGCAAGGCAAATAATTGGTGAAAAAGACAAAGGTGTACAAACTAGGAGAAGGATAATCAAAGACAACGAGCAATAACATATAGCCCTCATATCCATGGTGGAACCCAAGAACTTTAATGAAGCCATTAAATATGTAAATTGGTTAAAATCAATGAATGAGGAACTGGATCAGATTGAGAAGAACAATACTTGGGAGCTTGTTCCTAGACCTATAGATAAGAATGTTATTGGATCCAAATGGGTGTTTAATAATAAAATGAATGAGAAAGGAAATATTGTAATAAATAAGTCTATATTGGTCTATAAAGGGCATGCTCAAATACAAGGACTGGATTTTGATGAAACATTTGCGCCCATAGTAAGACTAGAATCTATTAGAATGTTTCTTGCATATGCTTGTCATAAGAAGTTTAAAGTCTATCAAAAGGATGTCAAGTCAGCTTTTCTAAATGGAGATCTAAAAGAAGAAGTCTATATGGAAAAACCAAAAGGTTTCCAACTATTACATAACCATGAATTTGTCTACAAGCTGAAGAAAGCCTTATATGGGTTGAAACAAGCTCCTTGTGCCTGGTATTACAGACTGGATAAGTATCTCCAAGACAAAGGGTTCAAGTGAGGAAAAATTGACAACAATACATATATCAAAACCGAGGATAACGATTTTCTCATTGTGTTGGTCTATGTAGATGACATCATATTCAGAAGTAATAATGCTTCATTGGTACAATGGTTTGTTTCTGCCACACAGTCTGAATTTGAAATGTCTATGATAGGGGAACTGTCATTTTTTCTTGGTATGCAAATTACGTAGAGGTCTAAAGGAATATTTATTTATCAGGAGAAATATCTAACAGAAATATTGAAAAGGTTTCAAATGGAAGATTCTACACCTGTGAGGACACCTATGGTCATTGCATGCAGTCTAAGCAAGGATGATGACTCACTTGATGTTGATCAGAGTTCATATAGGTCTATGATAGGCAGCTTGTTGTACATCACAGCATCTCGTCGAGACATAATGCATGATGTTGGAATGGTAGGAAGGTATCAGTCTGAACCTAAACATAGTCATTTGATAGCTGTCAAAAGAATATTCAAAGATCTGAAAGGAACGATGAAATATGGCCTATGGTATCCTAGGAATCAAAATTTTCAATTATCAGCCTATTCAGATGTTGATTGGGCTAATTGCATGGATGAAAGGAAAAACACGAGTGGAGGTGCATTTTTCTTAGGAAATTCTCTTGTAGCATGGTTGAGCAAGAAGAAAGGTTCCATTTCCTTATCAACTATAGAAGTTGAATACATTGCAGCTTCCACTTGTTGTACCCAATTATTGTGGATGATTTAGACACTTACAGACTTGGAGGTAAAGTATATTGCACTGATCCCAATTCATTGTGATAATACTAGTGCAATTAGTGTGTCAAAGAATACTATATTTAACTCCAAGTCCAAACATATACCCATCAAGTATCACTTCTTGAGGGAAAAGGTGACCAACACTATTGTTTCTTTGCATTATATTCCATCCAAAGATCATATTGCCAATATCTTCACTAAACCGCTTGCAAAATCTCAGTTTGAGTATCTATGCCAGATGTTGGGCATGGCCATGTTATCAAGTTAAAATAGTCTATCTGATTAGGGGGAGAGTGCTCATATTATATCTAACCAAGGGGACAATTCTTATTGCATCTCTGATCAGGAGGAGAACAAATTCACTCTCAGTTTTTATTTGACATTGATGTCAAAGGGGGAGAAAAATGTGCGGTCTGGATGCTACAATGGGAGGTCTAAGAAGAAAAGTGCAGTCTTTCAAGGTTCCCATCAATGCCAAAGGGGGATATTGTTGGCATGTTTACAGGAAGAGTGTTCTTTTCATTGATGCAAGATCAGCAGTGAACCAAACCTCGAGAGAGAAGAATACAAGAAAGCTTAGAAGAGATAGCGGTTTCCAGAAGTGAAGATGAGGTCCAAGAGATGGACTCGCAGGAGGAGAAAAGGTCGAGATCCTTCAACACTTAGAAAAACTTCTAAGTCAGAGAGATCAAAAACTCATGAGGAAGAGTGACAATGATAGTTGGATCACTTTTGAGTGGAAGGACAGGATAGGATGAAAGATATGAGATCTCAATCACCCAAATTTTCGTCAGCCATCGGATCAAAATAAATGGAAGGATAGGATAAGAAAAGATGGAGAGTCATTAGATTTAATCCAATGAAAAGATACATCGTAGAAAGTTCGAGCCTTTGATCTAATATATTGATCAATGACCAACATTCGTTTTGGGTCTAATGTTATGAGGAGGTTACGCTTCGGAAAAATCTCACTTTAAGAATTTCAAGTTTGAGATTTGAAATCCCCGAAGCCTGGAGAGATGGAGAGCGGAAGTAAATTTTTATCGTCCGATCATCTGAAATAGATCTCAGGAACCATATCATTTGGAGTAAATCTCAAGCGTCGGATCATCCGAAGTGAATCTGGGTCGTCTGATCCAGAGCGTCAGTTTGAGTTTTGAAATTCCTTAAGCCCGGAGACCCGGAGAGCCGAAATAAATCCTCGAACGTTGGATCATCCGAAGTAAACTTCAGTCCTCATATCATTCTAAAGTGGAAGGATGCGATAAGTTATAATAAGGGAGCGCCAATCTCATTGGTCAATAATCGGGCATTCAGATCTACGGTCGATAGGGCATATCAGACACCCCTCGACCTTTCTTCCTTTAACCGTGGGGGGGGGGATCCGAGTTGGTGGTATTTTCCATGTGGGACCCTCATATGTGTCACCTTCTTGTCAACTTGGACACCCCTCTCTCTTTACCACTTATCGCCTAACCCCCCCTCCGAGTAAGCCACCAAACCACTCATACATACCACCTCTGCACTCTAACGTCACACTCCACTACCCACTACATGTCACACTCTACTACCGCTCTTTGCCTCCACAGTCCACTACACTTCCTACATGTCTCCCCCACATCAGCATAGGCATCGATTGAGAAGGAAAGGTGTCCATAGATCATTGAATCTGGAATATTGGCGTACAGAAGAAATTAGGGTTTGAGAATTCAAATTCTCGAAGACAGGATCATGAAATAAATCACAGTCGTTGATTTAGGAAGGTTAGATCTGATCCACAGATCGTGAGAGAAAAAATATGAACTGTTCATTTAGGAGCATCATCAAGATCATGAGATTGATGGTCCCATCACATTGTGGGGATTGAATATGCGCTAAATTTAAAAAGTTGAAGGCAGGCCGCAATCGAAACCACGGTTTTGGAGAAAGGACACGTGGAGGCTCGAGGTAAATTGCGGGGCAAAAAGTAGTTTGATTCAAACCACCTTTGGATGTGCCCGCAATCACATGGTCACATGAGATCATCGCCCAAGGTGATATCAAGAAACAGAGCTAGCACTCAATAGACTAAGATTAGGAAGCACCTTTTGAATAGGATTTTGGTCACAGCCATGTCGCATCAGCGAAGGTTAAGGGAGGAGATAGCACATCTCTAGGCTCCACTTTGGATATCAGGAGTCGGGAGAATTGAGTTGTCTCATACTAATATTCTTGAAGTCATGATTCATGAAGCCCCTGTTGGTTAGGAATATGGTCACCACCGATGGTCACATGAAGGAAGGGGCTTAGAATCCAAAGAAGCCATAATTTACTGGTTGTAACTGACAGAGAAGATGAAGAGTTGTGACTGCCAGAGAAGACAAAGAATATTTGGATAATGGCCATTGATGATGAACAAATACATCATAAATTCCAGGAAAGATGAAGAGTTTGAATCATGATCAGGCAGAGGACTCGACGTGAGAAAAACATGCAAAACAAAGAGTATAGAGTGCTTTTTCGATAGTTATGCATGTGGCTAGGAGGAGAATTGGTGTAGTACCAAAAGTGGAGATTAGAGGTGAAGTGTATAGAATGCAGAGGAAACACAGAGCATAAAATGTTTGAAGAGAATCTAAACAAAGGGTGTTGTGTGGAGGAAGAAAAAGAGCAGAGCATAGAAGCAAAAAGATGCAGAAGTGGAACAGAGCATAGAAGTTGAAAAAGGTAGAGGAGACATGGAGCTATAACAGACCATATCAGAGAAACAACAAGTAAGTAAATTTTTATATTTGAGGGTGGTAGGGTGGTGCTATGGAGGACTATTTCCCTCAGTGTTTCATGTGGGTGCTTGAACATAGGGAGTTGTAACTTCCATTTGGTTGCAGCTAGAAAAACCAGGGTGGTGCAAGGGAGAACCATTGTTCTCTATTATACAGGTTGGTGCTTGTGTGACTAGAATTTGTTGCTTTCATCCAGTTGGTGCTGGAACACTCAGGGAGTCGGTGCTTCCTTCTAGTGGGTGCTAGAGAAATCAGAGGGTTGGTGCTCTCTACAAGTTGCAGCTTGTTAAAGAAGAGGTTGTAGCCTCATTTTGAGTTGGTGCTCAAAGATATATGATGTACATAGCATAAAAAATTGTCTATCATTAAAAGAAGAAGAGGTTTTCTCCCTTTATGGGTTTCCTCATGAATATCTACCTCTGTGTATATCATGTGTGTGATTGATGTTTATTATTTCTGTTGTTCATGACTTGCATAATATTTATGATCACTTGGAGAAAACTAATAATATTTCAATAGGCATAAAATTGTTTAAGCACAGTAACAACTAATTCACCCCCCCACTCAGTTGTCTTAGTATTTCCAACAAATAAATCATTGATAGCCTATGCCTGGCACACTTTATCGAGATCGGGGAAAATCTAGAAGGATAAAAACAAACATTTTGACCACAATAAACGTATCCCCGATTGCTGATCCTCGATGCATTTTCGGCATCAGGACTTTTTCGAGGGAGTCGATCCGAGAGCACTTGGGTAGGTTTATTGTCGATCGTCAACCCCTGACACTTTTCGGCATCGAAAATCTAGGATTTTGTTTTAGAAATGTATGACTTAAAGAAATTCTTGACTCACATGAGCGAATGAAGACATTAGTCTCGAATGCCACGTGTCTTTACCACATAAGAGGATCATACGGTCTAGTTTTATCCCGAGTCATTTTAGGTCCCCTAAGTCCTAGTCACACCTCCTAGTAAACTTTTCCATGTCAGCTTTGTACAGAAAGATAGATCGACGTCACATATTTTAAAGGAGGATATCAACGAAAATGTTCATAGCACAATCCTGACTCCCAATCCACCCACTAAAAGAGTGGCACAATGGGACATTTGCAGCGTTAGATACGATCAGATTTTGGACATTTAAGGAACTAATTAATACCTGATCCTGCATTAGTTGCTACCTCGTGCACCAATTAAAGCAACATTTTTTAAATCAACGATAGACCACATCACCACCCATGCCTCCATTGTCAACCCACGATGAATTTAAGTTCTAACTTCGCTAAATATTCAGTGGCAGATTTATTGATATTTCACTCATAACCCAAATTGAATGGATGGTGTGACCAGGTAAGATCTTCCATGTTTAAATATCTTGAACCATTGTAAACAAATACATTATGCATGTAAGATAATTCCAGAGCATTCGAAGGAGAAAAATGAGCAACTTGAAGACTATACTAACCCTAGTGACTATTAAAAACCAAGTTTAAAAAGCTTCAGAGGTATGTATCCAAGTCTGTCAATTTGCTAGTTATAATTTATATGTGTTCATCTGGTTTTATACATAGTATCTAAAATCTACTCAAGTTGTAGGAACAATGTCGTTGAGAAATCCAACCACCAAATGCTCGCTGAGAGCACCAAAGCTGAAACAACCAGAGACAGGCAAAGGTTCTTCTCTAGGGACCGCGAGGCAATTGGAGTACGGCCCTAGAGCGGATCCTGTCATCAAAATAGAAACAAAGAAATTTTTCATCCAGCCTCCAGCCTTTGGCGACATAGAGGAAAGCACTGAATCCAAGGTAGCACTCCCACATTGGGTGGATCTCTTCAAAAGGATTAGGAGAGAAGAATACCCATAGTATATCCCACACAGTGACCCGGACATAAGGGTGATCGATGACCAGGTGTTCCCTAACATACGACAGTCGTATTTACACATGGTGGCGAGTAGAACCCCCGTTTTCCCGTGAATAGAGTTCTTAAAGTGGCTCATCGACCACACAGAGGGGAAGAAATTTTTTATCAACGATGAGAATGGAGGGTGCGTCGGAGTCTTCCTCCTGACAGAGGTCCAAAAATACTACAAGCTCATGGACCCAGAAGAGTGGATCAACACAAAATTCATGCTAAAGTTCTATGAATTCCATGACACCAGTTGGTTGATGGCTTCATGGTGGAGGGAAGACAAGAAATTAACCAATCGGAGCAATGGATGGTATGGGAAAATCAACCCGAGGGAGGCATACATCTATTTGATGGCTCTCATTTGTCGGTTATACGTAAAAAAGATTGCTCCAAGTTTTCAGAAGCATGGATGCCTTTGGAATACATAGTTGTGATCGCTAGGAGAAATTTCAACTGCGGAGAAATAATCTCCAAACAGTTAAGCATCTGTGTGCAACAGGCTCAAACACTAAAGGAAGGAGAGGCACCAACTTTATACATGGCCTCATACTTTCTCGATGTCATGTGCACTAGGAACGTCTTCACCGGCATGAATTTGAGCTGGCATGTTGCAGAGTTCTCGGTCCACGTCTACTTCAGCATGCTATGGGAAAACATGTACAAGAAATATTACTCCCTCATCTGCGATGAATTCGTCTCCCGCATTTATTTTATTATTTTTAAGAAAGAATGACCAAGGCTATCATTGGTAGCCAAGAAAATGATATCCAAGGTAGGCCATTGGTACTTGGACTATCACTCAACATAGATCAAGGTGTTGGGGGCCACCGAAGCACCCCATCTCCTACTAGCTCATGTCCTAAACCGGCTCATCCTCTGATAAATTTTTTATCATACCATCCTGCAGGGCTACAACGCCACACTGGTCAAAGACAAGAAATGGGATTTCATACCCTACGGTTTCCATGTAGGGTTCTATTTGGTAAAGGATATTTCTCAAGACAAACAATAAGGATTGAGCTAAATCGAATTTCGGTTCTCGACAAGACGATTCCACAAGAACGATCCAAAAGGCCTGGTCCTGCAACATGCTTCACAGGTGTCATCCTGCTAGATCTATTCTCATGATAAGTTTGAAGATGAAGTCTTCACAAAGAATTCCCAGGACTGGGATGAGGTGGTGCAGAGGATGGACAACCCAAACATGACCAAGTTCAAGGCCATGACCATGGATGAACAAGTGTAAACAATAGAGCAGTCGGCTAAAAAGGCCCTTAGATCCAGGGAAGAAATCAGAGTGACATAGCCAATAGAGGTGCAGGGAAGGGGATTGTTCTTGACACCAAAGGCACAGACAAGGGGATTACTCCTAATAGCAGAGGCACATTGGGTCATTGATCAGTTGCAAAATGAATTGTATCTCATAGATATGATGATGGTTCCTGTCGAGAACCCAATCGAAATCTAGGGAGGATCGAGTGACCTAGAGCCAATACAAATTGAAGAAACCACCGGGTCAGATGACCCTGAAGATTCAACACCACAGGTCAGATCACCAGGTGAAGTATCTTCTTATCCCAATATAGCGAGGACATCAGGGAGAGAAAGTACACCAAATCCCCTGTTTGATCTAATAACCATCTATGATGATGAGGAGAGTTCAAAGGTGTCCCTGGTCACTCTGGTGAAAATCATAGAGGAAACAGAACCTAAGAAGGCATCCACCCCGGGTCTCGATGCTCTAAGTCAAAGAAGTTTATAGAACGACCATGAGGTAGAAAGTTCCTTGGATGATGAGCTATTCGACACACCGAAAATCCCAATGGACAGCACGAGGGATGGCCTAGGATCGAGTGAACAAGGGGAAGAAATTCCACAATAGCAAATTGTCATATCGATAGTCGATTACCAAGTAAGTATTGAGCCTGCCCCTGATTCATCAATTTTGGCCAGTATTTTACCCCTCGATGAGAAACAACCATAGTTCGAGTCGTCGATACATATAGAAGAGGTTCAGGAACCTAGTCTTGAACAAATATACACCGTCGGGAGCCTAGGAAACACTATTACTTGGGGAGAGAAACAAATCCCTAAACCTGTGGATGAGGTCACTGATATACAAGCCATATCTTAGGACCAAAAGAGGAAAGACATCATGAAGATAACTACTAAGAAGAGGAGGCTCACTTTGGATAGTTCCATCCTCATCACCACAGAGGAGAAATTGATCATCATGGAGCATGCCAAGACATATGAGCTTATTGGTGCAAGGATGGAAATCATAGATGCCACATGGGATAGAGAAAGAAAATATGAAGAGGAGTCGGTCATTGCGCTAAAGGAGTTGGAGCATATGTTCCATTTGGAGAAATACTATATGGACTCCACACAGGCCACAATATTCTTCAAAAGTGAATTCCAAGATGCCTACAACAAATTCACGAGTGAGCAACACCTTTTCACTATGGGGATAGCCTACTTCTAAGAAGACACCCTTATGGCACTATAAATGTGAAAATACATGGAAATATGGTATGAGAATGCCCATCAAGCGGTGGAAAGAATTGATTACATCAACGTGGTTCAAAAGGGTTGAGACGCCGAAGAGCACAGCATTTGGGTGTTAAGGGACAGTAGCATCGACCATATAAGAAAGTCGGAATAATATTGGGTGAAGATGGCCCAAGAAACTCAATGGGAAATCCAAGAGAAATGGGTTGATTGAGAAAGGATCTAGACCAAGATCAACCAGGAAATGAGAGACATCGGTCTCCCAGAATTAGGCGCACCTGAGGACTTTGTGGATTTGCATGACATAGTCAAACTACACGAAGAACAAGACTTGTCGTGGACTACGGATATAGAAAAGGTAACAAACATGGTGCTAGGTCAAGTACAACAGTTAATGGAGCACCTGATCAAGGCTTTGACAGTGTTACAACAGTTGAGTGTTAATGTAGTCAAGTATCAGGCACGTGCAATGGAGATAAAGGAGATCCTTTCGGCCCTGATGGACCAACACAAATTCTCGTATGCCAACACATGCAAGGAACTCTTCATTAAATGGTCAGAGTATGAGAAGAGTCATCCACTCAAATGAAACCATATGATGACTCTTAGAATACTAAGAGATGAAAACTCCATGTGGTGATGTTTTGTTTTACTTAGCTTGCACTTTTAATAGTTATTTTTAGATTATAATTTGTTATAAATAAGAGGATTGACCTATTAGAAGAGGTCAATGGTTTTGGAAAAGACCCTCATTTTTTGAATTGTAAAGAACTATTTCTAAACTACCTTAATTGAGAAGTCATGTTTAGGATCACAGATAAACTTTAGTTTTCATCAAAAACATGTGTGATTGGATCTAAGGAGGAATTACTTTTGAATCTATCTCATGAATGGATGATGTAACAAGTAAGGGTTTATGAATCTGCTGATAAGTTATATAATTCAATATTTTTATAATTATTGTCTCTAATGATGTAAAAAAAATCATTGTGTTAATGTGTGATTAGTGATTATAGCGAAGGAATAATCATTGTGTACAACCAACAAGTTGTACACAATTATCTCATTGACTGAGAAAGAATTATCTCAGTCAATAATTGGAATACCAACAAGTTGATGTATTAGTACTAGGCTTCTCGTAGGTGTAAGAATCATTGTCTTCATGCTTGAGCACGAGGGTTATCCCGAGCTTATCCTTCTTCAGTAGTTAATATTTCCCCACTTTGTTACCAGTTGATTTATACCAACACTACATAAAGCCCATTGATTACTTGGTCGGGTCGCAATATCTAGAGAACCATTCCACTATCAAACGCTTCAGAGTCTAATTGGGCCTCAATGGCGGGTTTGGCTCCTACTATTGAGTTAAAGGGACTTAGGACTTGTTATCACATGAACTTGTTAGAGTCCTATGGGTTTGTGGTTTCTACCTAACTCTGTATTTTTCCTTGTCTCTCTCTCCTATCGCAGACCAAATATTAAATTCCCCCCCCTTCGGCTTGTAAAATCGCTTTTGTTTTCCCCCCTCTTTGTTTAAAATTCCCCGGTCTCCCTATTTTTCCAGCCCACAGTTAGTCATCTGAATCCTTTATCATGTAGGCCACATCCATGAACACAAAGAGTAGCTTTCCTAATAGTTCATTTCGAGCTTGAAGTAAAAGCAGAAGGCATTTTTTATCTTTTAACGAAGGAGATCCATTAGGCGAATTAATCGATGGCGTGCATTCTTTTAGAAGGTTAAAAGTGTGTGAGGTATAGTGCCATAGAAAAAGGTCTGAAGTTCCAAGGTCAAGAAAAGGTTAAATATGGACCGTAGATCTCAAAGGGATGCATAGCACCAAATCCGAGAAGTCACAGTTTCACGAATTAGAGGTTTTAGCATGAAGCACAGTGCAAGTTCGTGAAACGTGAAGTCTTGAAACTCTTAGAAGTTGGGGCCAAGGTCACAACCCGAGGTCATATGGAAAGAGAGGCCATAAAGAAGGGTAAGTGCCTATTGAGCAACTGACGGTTGGGGTTTCTGGGAAGAAATTGTGGCCATAAATATCAAAGAGAGTCCGACCATTGATCTGAATAAGTCCATTTCACAATTTCAGGCATCGGGATATTTGGAATCTAGTGGAGTGGAGACTCTCGAAAGACGAAATCCCGAAGCAATTTTAGATATGAGCCCCAGGTCATGGCCCGAGTTCGCATGGAAAGCGGGGCCATAAACAAGGGTAAGCACCTATTGAGCCATTGACGACTGGGGTTTTCGGGAAGTAATCGTGGCCATCAAATTCAAAGCAAGTTTGATCATCGATCTGAATAAGGTCATTTCGCAATTTCGGGCATCGAGATATTTGGAATCCAGTGGAGTGGAGACTCCCGAAAGACAAAATCCTGAAGTGATTTTAGATATGAGCCCCAGGTCATGGCCCAAGGTCACATGTAGGATAGAGCGATGGAGAGGATCTACACCAAAGGATCGAAAGCGCTCGTATTGGTCACAGAATAATATCTGCATGGCCTTGAGGCATCAATATTGACTCGAAGAAGTCATGGGCATCACCTAGAACATTCATGGGTGTCAGGCCATGTCCTGATTCCAATGAAGGTATTTATTAAAGATTGGGGGCAGCAGTTGAGACCTCATCTCACCCCATAAATGGAAAGCATTGCAGAGTATAGCCATGAAGGCAGGTTGACAATCCAAATCTTCCTTATGGGCAATTTTTCCTGTAAAGCACATAACTACGTCTAGCTCACATCTAACATGAGCAAACCTATAAAATAAGACAGAGTAGGTGTCGACTGAAAACTTGAATGTAGGGGTCCGATCACATTCCTGGTGGTTGCAACATTTTTAGTATATATAGGAAGTTTTGATATTTTGTTATTGTCGAATGGTTGAGCTAGGCTCCCTGCTATTGTAAAATTTTAATGAAGAACACTGGTTCTTTGGTTATGTCTTTATTTGAGACTTCTTGATTAATCTAAGTCATATTTCTTACTCAATATTATTTGCTTCTAATATTGAGAGAGTTCATGATTGACTGATTCACATGGATTGTTGTGACTGTATTATGATGAATGTTTGATTATAATGTTGTTATGATTTCTTTCAGTTTCCTTGAAATTTGAATCCACGAGGATCTTGTGTTTAAGTTTTTCTTACTTAGGTTGTTGGAAGGCCTAATGTTCATGGCATACCTCTACACTTTTCTCACCAAAGTCTTCCTCCTACTCACCTTTACTCCAACTTACTCACTGAAGTTGATCCAAGACCTCAATTGCTTGCGCATACTAGTCTAGATTTCTGAGTTAGAATGTTATTTTCATTGAGTCTTCTCCATTTGGCCACCTACAACTCATTTAAATTTACTGTATAGACAGATGGGTACTGGGCTTACCTTCTATGCAATCTGAAGATGACTTCTAGTGCTAACATTTCTAGCGTCGTTGTCGGGGAACGAATTGAAGACATTTCCCTGGGATAGAACGACAAAGAAGCTTATTGATTCTAAAGGTGCATCAGAACTTAGTACATTGAATATTGCATATTTCACCTGGAGACTCCACTGTTATGACTCCACTGTTTCAGTTGACCCAGAGAATATTACCCAGAAAGGAAAGATTTCTCGGAGAAGGATTTAGTTGTTGTCTCGGATTGAAAATCTCCCTGGGAGAATGATAATGACCATACATGGTCTTTGATCATGAACAAAGACCAGACACTTTCAGGCTATGCATCATTCACTTGGAGAATCCAGGATTAAAGAATCCAATGGCGACTCCACTAGTTTGATATGGACAAAATCTTGGCTCAGAGGTTTGCTCCTTTTAATTTCTCTGTTGTTCCTGGTTTTCCATGTAACATCCTCGAACATCCATGATGGGCCATGCTACGCCAGAGACCTCTTACTATTCTCTCTGTGGAACATACTGTAACATACCCAACTAGCTAACTGAGGTATGCCACAAAAATGTTTTGAACTACGTGCAATTAATATATATACACACAAAACGCTTGCATAAGCTTTACATATAAACGTAAACAGACAAATGCATATTGTAAATTCATTTATTCACACTAAAATAACAGTAAACATATACATGCATCATATATAGGAAACACCCATAAAAATAAACACATTTGTAACTGCACATATGATAACCCATAAAAATAAGCACGTAAATAACAATGCAGCATGTAAATTTATCACACAATTGGAACTTAACTTGGTAAGAATGTCACCAACTATGTGCAGACCTTCCACTAACCTCCCAGCCTTAGACCACATTTTTCATCACTCTTAACAGTGAGTCACCCTCGAGCTGGGACTAAACTCCACCCGAGTAAAGGGATTCCTAACCAGGCTAAGGCTCATAGACAACAGGAAGGACTCCGTCTCAGGTGCCAACTCAAACTAACAACCTACAATCCCTCATTCCCCACATTCTTGTCCCACCTAGGAAGTG
This sequence comes from Picea engelmannii, assembly GCA_009831015.1. Classification (NCBI taxonomy): domain Eukaryota; kingdom Viridiplantae; phylum Streptophyta; class Pinopsida; order Pinales; family Pinaceae; genus Picea; species Picea engelmannii. The sequence continues at coordinate 35,753 of ML822760.1, forward strand.
TTCCCCTTCTCCGCTCAACAGTCCTTCGGCTACCCCAATTCCTTTCCGGGCTTCAGCAACAGGATGGACAGGAAGTCTCAAAGCATTGTAGCTGCAGTTTATCACCTTTAGGAAATCAATTCACAACCATTATCTAACCTAGATAATTGATCACGATCATAACAACCCGCCTCTTCAATATCCCACAGGCCTGACAACCCGCTTCTTCAGTCCATCTCCCAAGCTAATCAGATACACCAACACAAAATGGCTATGGATACAATTTCAGGTACAATCATGAAGATATGGAAGATATCTCAATGGGTGTGTGCATGCTCATGGATGATTATTGGATGACTAAATGATCCTAAGAATTATGGATGGAACGATGGAAAAGATGATAGGAAATGAACTAAGTCCCAAAAATGTGTATGCATGTCCCCAACTTGACACTTATCATGTTGGGAGCTACATTGGCCCACTTGTCCCCAAATTTAGAACTTAGGATAAAATAATTATCCATACTTTATTTTTAATAAATATTAATATAATATTCCTTTTTGTCTTAAGCTCCCTAGCTTAGCCCTTTTCCTTAACTTATCCCCTCCCTTTCCCTAACTAGTGGATTTTATTCCCCCATCTCTTTTATCGTTGTCGATCTGTGTTAGCATCAAAAGTCACTCCTAGATTGCAGTAGGAGTAAGCCCGATACCCATCAGTTTATGTCACGTTTGTTTATATAAAGGGTGATCAAATTGAGGTAAACTCAGAACAATATCGATTTAACTCAAAACCCTAGACTAGGCTATGCATCAACAGGTGAGGTATTAATCTAACTTCAATCAGTAAGTTGAGATTATAATGAGAAAAAGGAAGACTTGGTGAGAGAGATTGGAAATACTGCTATGGGCATCAGACCTTCCAACAGCTTGGAGAAGAATAATGAAACGATGAGATATGCCTGGATGATACAGTTATAGCAACACTGGGATCAAACCTACATAACGGTGGCTACTGTAACAACTCGATTGGATCTTCAAATGAGCTACTCAGGGTAAAACGAATAAAATACATGGGAAGATGGGAAAAACTGATCACGATACCACTATAATCAAACCATCATAGCATCATCACGATCCTCGACTGGATACTCCAATTCTGAGTGTTTTAAAAAAGAAATTTACAAAGAGGTGAAAAGAATTTGACTTTCATTAAACGGGAAGTCTCAGATATAAATACATAACCAGGAAAACCAGTGCTTCCTCAAAGCTTACAGTCAGGATTTTAGCTCTACCATCGATAGATACAAAAATGGAAAAAATGCCTACATATACTTAGAACTGACTCAGGCATTGAAGGCACGGTCACGTCATGAGTTCAATGCTTGAAGTTAAGGATCTTCTCTATCAATATGTGCATGCAGACGTTGGGCAGACTGCCCATGCAGTCACTTGTCAAACACAATATTTGTCAGACTAGATGAAAGTCTTTCCCCATGGCCTGTCCTTTTTTGTCTTTCCATTTAAGGGAGGAGACGATGTCTCACCCACTTCCACCAACATGAATAATTGCTTCATCGAGATCAGGGAGACCCAAGTCAAACTTGACACCTGGAAGACATGGTGGGACTTCTTTGGCTGCCTATTGCTTCATTGGACTTCTGCAGAGGGACTCGGCTGGCAGACGTGGACGGAGCTGACAAGTTCGAGGTGATGGGCATGACCGACAGGCTACTGGGTATGCATGGGCACTTAGGCGCTAAAGGCACAGAGGCGATGTGGCACAATAAGGTGACATGGGAGCAGAAGGGGAGATTAGGTGGCTAAACGAGGTGGGGGAAACCAGCTAAGGTGGGGATGACAGTGAGTGCGAGACACATGGAAGGAGGTGAGTGGGTGATGGGAGAACACGTGACAAGGATACGTCTGGAGTATGATGATTAGAGGATAGTGTTGTTGGCGAAAAACACCCTACGGACTAGCAAATAGAGTTTAGACTTTGCATGCAGATATGACCGAATACAAATTAATTTCTACCTTCATCCCTATATTTAAATCCCCTTTTCTTAGTAACTGCATGGAAATATCAACCTACCTCATTATCGACATTTGATGTCGATCCTCCGTTGTGCTTGATTACTTGTTTGCAATGCTCCTTCCAAAGTTGACCTGCATTCAAGACGAGCAACAACTATGCATGCATACTACTTATATACTAATGGGTTAGAAATCAAGCATAAACTAATCAAACCATAGAAAGTTCATGAATTGGGATAGGAAAAGCATTTTCTTTATTACTTAAAATGAGTCAACTTACAAAAGTTGAGACCGACCACCGCTTTTCGAACCTAATCCTGGGCTCCTCTTCTTCTGTCCTTCAACTGGTTTGCTTTAAATATCCTTTGGCATTAGGAAAGGCTAAAGGGTTGGGACAATGGAATACGTAAATGGGCAGAGTTTCTTTGCTATATTTTTTCCTCCTTCCAAATGGTACCCCTACCCCTTCTTTTATAGGCTAGAAGGAGCTAGGTATTTGGACGAACCCTTGGCCATGCATGGCCAGGAGTTTCAATTAACTCACCCGTAGCTTTTTGTTCCATCAGAAACTTTTCTTTTTTCATGCTTTTTTCGGTCCACGTGGGTTGTTTTGGGTCAGCCAACGTGTACACGCATGCAGTAGTGAGTTAGGGTGCATGGGCCTTTATTCAAGAGGATTTTCAAAGAGTTGTTCAGTAGTGTTTTTGGCCAAGAAAGGATATGAGTTGGCCTGATGCCAGGTAAGCATGTGTGGTGAAATTTAGGGTTATAATAGATGCCCCCTAATGTGTGAGGTTAGAAGAGCATCTGATGGTCGAAATACATTACCAATCTTTACTGATGTGCCGAACGATTGAGCTCAAGGATCAGGAACCGGGAGGTGTCGTCTGCAAAATAACAAATGTCTCACCGAGGCGAGCATACCCATGCTCGGGATAAAAATAGAACCATGGCTACTAATCAAATACATTTTAGATCCATGTCAAATAACTATAAAGAGTAGCCGCGAACAATACACAGTGGAGCTACATCTCGAAATCAGAAAGATATACATATAGAGTATCCATATTCCAGAAGTTGATTCGGCCTTATGGCTGGAGATGAGATCTTCAGAGCTCGAGAAACAACTTCAAAATCTTCCAAAAACTCGGGTAGGAGTGTAATATGAGTGTATGACTGCACTACCCAGAGGTCTTCGACGGCTCATCGGTCATGGACTTGATAATCTTGATGATCGGACTGAAGGCTTCAGTGATTTCGAACAAGGACTTGATTGGACGTTCAGGATGGACGAGTATGCGGAAAAGAGACATATTGCAGAGGGGTCGACTTAGGCTTAGTGACAAACTTCCCTTGGACAATAGCACGACAAGTGATGAGATTCAGGCAGCATATATGTTAATCATAAGTCTACGAAGCAGGAGGCAACGCAAACTCTCCATATGTTTGGAAGAATAACCAAACGGTGGAGGACACAAATCTATATAGAGAGAAAAGCTTCCTAAGGTCATACTACATCCCATAGTCTGATGAAAAAATGGATAGATGTGCTTTATCCAAGGGTGACTCATTATGCTGCCAATAAAGAAAATACTTTTCCCTTCCTCTTTTTGGGGTATATTTGATTTTTTTTGTTCTTTTCAATAATGGTGGAAAAAGAATAAAGGAATATTACGTTACAATGGAG
>ML822760.1:52124-65302 GCA_009831015.1 Picea engelmannii
TGCATGCAGATATGACCGAATAGAAATTACTTTCTACCTTCATCCCTAGATTTAAATCCCCTTTTCTTAGTAAATGCATGGAAAGATCAACCTACCTCGTTACCAGCGTTTAATGTCGATCCTCCATTGTGCTTGATTACTTGTTCGCAATGCTCCTTCCAAAGTTGACCTGCATTCAAGACGAGCAACAACTATGCATGCATACTAATTATACATTAATGGGTTAGAAATCAAGCATAAACTAATCAAACCATAGAAAGTTCATGAATTGGGACAGGAAAAGCATTTTCTTTATTACTTAAAATGAGTCAACATACAAAAGTTGAGACTAGCCACCACTCCTTGAACCTGATCCCGGGCTCCTCTTCTTCTGTCCTTCAACTACTTTGCTTTAAATCTCCTTTGGCATTAGGAAAGTCTAAAGGGTTGGGACAATGGAATACGTAAATGGGCAGAGTTTCTTCGCTATATTTTTTTCTCCTTCCAAATGGTACCCCTACCCCTTCTTTTATAGGCTAGAAGGATCTAGGTATTTGGGTGAACCCTCGGCCATGCATGGCCAGGAGTTTCAGTTAAATCACCCATAGCTTTTTGTTCCATCGGCAACTTTCCTTTTTTCATGCTTTTGTCGGTCCACGCGGGTTGTTTTGGTTCATCCAACGTGTACACGCATGCAACAGTGAGTTAGGGAGAGTGGGCCTTTATTCAAGAGGATTTTCAAAGAGTTGTTCAGTAGTGTTTTTGGCCAAGAAAGGATATGAGTTGGCCTGATGCCAAGTAAGAATGTGTGGTGCAATTTAGGGTTATAACAGATAGGTGTGAGGAAAGAGGTGGAGTGGGAGGCAGATTGCAACGAGAGGTAAAGGTGGTAAGTAGTTTTAGGTGGGAGGGGTCCGACATCACAAGAGGGTGCCACGATAGTAAGGGGCCCGCATTCAAAACCACCTCATTCCNCCCCCCCCCCCCCCCACCCTTATTAAAGGAAGAATGGCAAGGGGGGTCTGGAATCAATTCTCAGCCACAGATCCAGGCACTCCAATCCCAACCGTTGAAACCTGCATGTCCTCATTCTGGACCCCCCCCCATTAAAGGCAAAATGGCAAGGGAGGTTTGGAATTGGACCCAGGCTACAGATCTGGGCACGCAGATCTCGACTACCCAGATTTGTGCACATCTTAGCACAATGCGCCCGTGTGTCGTCAATGGTCAGACAACTGAGATCTTCAATTGATCAACGGTCCTGATCCTTTCGGGACTTCTTATACCTGGGATTCATGATACATCTCTTCCCCAATCTGTCGGCGACTAAAACTGTGAAACTATGGATTTGCACCACGCGTCCCTTGGATGGATGGTTCATATTACCTCAGCGCTTTCACTTTGATTATCCGGAAAGGCCCCACTCCTTTCAATATAACCCTGGGCTATGACCATGGGCCAGGTTCCTGGGGCTTCGCTTTTTGGGTTTCAGGGCTTTGCCTAGCCATGTAATACACTTTTTGTTGAGAACCCAGAAATGTCGATTGTTGAAATACCAACTAGTTGTCACCTGTCCCCACTGGATTGGACGACCCAGATTACATCATGGAATATGGGCGCTTTTTCTCCAGCCTCTGCTCTGTGTTAAAGCCCGAGAAAATTCATGGCCCCAAACACCGGATGACCGTCGATCTTGCCCCAATGAAAAATTCTCGTTGTTGAAAACAAAAATGCCAACCTGCAAGCACTTTAAGCCTATAACAATATTTTTGAGATTTGTGCTTGGGCGCTCATGGTTGTAGCCTTTGAATAAAATTCATTTGATGTGTTTTTAAACCCCATTTCATCGCATTTTACAACAAGGGCCCAAATTCAGAGAAAAACTCCCCCTTTACAAGAATATGTGCTAACATTAGGCTCCATGGGGGATAGAGTCCTCTCTGTGAGGCTCTAAGAACTCTTTGCAACTTGAGTGCCTTGATGTTGGGCTATGGAGTCCCTTATTGAAACAAAAAAAAAATAGAAAAATAATATTTACAAAATCAGAGGAGCCGGTTGAGGCTCAAACAAAACATTTCTTCAGGAAATGCCCATTCACAGGGCCATTAAAAACTTCCTCTCCCTCCAAATCCTGCAACCTGTAGGTGTTGTTTAAGAATACTTCAGAGATTTTGAAGAGCCCAATCTAGAGGGCTTCAAACTTGTTTTTTTTTCCTCTATCCTTACTGGGTGCATCCCACTTAAGCACCAAATCTCCCAACTCAAATTCCTCCTTTCTGACCTTCTTGTCAAAGGCCTTCTTGATCTTCTATTGATGACTTTGAGCTCTTTCCATTACCTTCTCTCTGGTCTGTTGCACTTCCACTAGTTGATGAATTCTTCTGACCATATGGTCTGACTCTCCTTCATAATCTTGAAATAATTTCGCTACAGGTAGAGCCAGCTGAGTGGGAAATACAACTTATGTCCCGTAAACAATTTTAAAAGGGGAGGTGCCCAGGGAATTCTTTGTTGTCACTCGATTAGCCCATAGAGCGAATTTGAGTTTTGAGTCCCAGGTCTTCTTATTGTCTTCCAACAATCTTTTAAGAAGCTTTATCAAACTTTTGTTAAAGGACTCTACCAGTCCATTTTCTTGGCGATAATAGGGAGTGGAGTGAATCAATGAAATCCCAAAGTACTCACAGAACTTGATCAATGGCTCAGATTTGAAGGATGCATCATTGTCAGTGATGATTCTGTTTGGGCGGCCAAACCTTGCTATGATGTCTTCCAGGAATCCAATGATTACTTTATGAGAAGCACTCCTGGTGGGGATAGCCTCTATCCATTTGGTGAAATAATTTGTTGTAGTTAAGATCCATGTGCGTTGACCACTTGAAGCAGGATGAATCTCTCCAATGAAGTCCAATCCCCATTGTTATAAGGGTCCTGAGGCTACTACTGTTTTTAATGGCAGAGATTTGAGGAGTTGCTTTCCTGAGAATTCTTGACATTTGATGCAGACTCTAACTTCTCTACAAACATCAGTGAATAAGGTGGGCCAGCAGTACCCAACCCTGAGAATTTTGTAGGCTGTGGTCTTCCAAAAATGGTGTCCCCCACAGAAGCTCCTATGGAAATCAAACATAACTCTTTGGGCCTCATGTGGGTTCAGACATCTCAGAAGCACTCCCAGAGGGTCTTTCCAATATAAAACCTGGTCAATAAGGCAATAAGGCAATACCTGACTGCCTTGAGCTTTAAAGCTCTTTCTTTGCTTTTCCTCATTCCATCAGGGGGTCTTAACTCATGTAGGAAATATATAACATCTTTATACCAGGTGCATTCTGTCAATGGAGGGTTGCCTTCAGAGAACTCAGCCTGTTGAATTTCTGAGAAAGTGTTGATGAAGTTAACCCCCAACACCTTACAATTAGATTCATCCAACAGCTTGGCTAAACCTTTCCCTTTAACCTGCTTGGTGGGCTTTATTTCTAGGTCAAACTCAAGGATCTTGGCAATCCACTTGCTTCTTTTCCCGTCTATGTCAGGCTGAATGAGAATGTCCTTCACAGAAGCTAAAGAAACATATGCAATGATTTTTGAATGTAAAACATAGACTCTAAATTCTTTAAGGGCCTTGATAAATGCATAGGCTTGCTTCGCCATGATGTCATATTTGACCTCTGCATCTCTTAATGCCCTGCTGAAAAATGAAATGGGCTGCTCCAACCCTTCAGCTTTCTTCTGTAATAAAACAATTGCTACTGTATCAAATGGAGCAAAGGAGAAAATCAGAATGTCCTTGGAGTAATCAGGATTGATCAACATTGATGCCTCGGTCAATGCTTGTTTGATTTGGTTAAAATATCCTCTGGGATCAGCAATCCATTTTACTTCATTTCCCTTTTTGAGAATTGTTGTGATATGCTTTACTAATTCGGAAAAGTTTGAAACAAACCTTCTCAGAAAATTAATTTTGCCCAGGAAAGACTGGACCTCTTTCTTGGATCTCAGGAGTGATAGGGTCTGAATTTCCTCCACCCTGTTGGGATCAATTATCTCTCCCTCTATTGATACTATATGGCCTAACAAATTCCCCTCCTTCGTAGAAAACAAATATTTCTTGGGGTTTAAGGAATGGCCAAACCTTCTTCATTTCAAGAAAACCTTCCTCAAGTGACAGTAGTGCTCTTTACCAGATCTAGAGAAGAGAGTGATGTCATCTAGATAGATCACCACAAACTGATCTTTCTCCCCATTGAAGGCTATGTCCATGGCTCGCTGAAATGTTTCTCCTGCATTCATCAATCCAAAAGGCATTTTGGCATACATGAATGTGCCCCAAGGAGTGGTGAAGGTTGTTTTTTCTCTATCCTCAGGCAGGACTGATATCCGATTATATCCAGAAAAGCCATCAATCATGGATATACTGGATGCACCAGTTACCCTCTGTAATATGTGTTCCATCTTAGGTAGGGGGTAATTGTCCTTTCTTTAGCTTCTGTTCAGGTTCCTGAAATCAACACAAAGTCTAATTTCTCCGCTCTTCTTTCTTACTGGCACCAGATTAGCCACCCACTCAGAATATCTCAAAGGGACTATGATTTGAGCATCCAACAACTTCTTTACTTCTTTCTCCATGACAGGCATCAACATCAGATTAATCTGTATTAGCTTCTGCCTGAATGGATTAGCCTCTTCTTTCAGTGAGATATTGTGATCAATGACCACTATGTCATAGGTATTGAGGTCTTTGTATGTCCAGGTGAACACATCAGAAAATTCTTTTAATAACTCATCATACTTGGCTCTCTACTCCCTTGACAGGCTGCTTGACAGCTTGACAAACTTAGGATATTTTTTTGTGCCAATATTGTATTCAGATATGTCATCATAATCAATTGGCCTCTTAGCCTTCACTACCAAATCATTGTTGTTAAAGATACTTTCCAAAGGGACTAGTCCCTTCGGAATGTGATTGCTAGGCAACTGCATAATGTGATGATTAGCAATTTTCTTTAAAAAATACATTAGCATGTGGATTACTTTCAGGTTCATGATCTTGGTCTATGTGTAATGCAGAAAATTCATCAACAGTTTCCAGGAATATCTTGATCTCAAGATCATCTTCAAATACCTTCTAATGCTTGACATTGTTTGGTATAGAGGGTCTGTATTTTAATTCTATATCATACCTGAGCTTGGGTTGCAGGGGAACATTGAAATTTCCTACTAAGACAGCCAAAGAATAAGCTATTGTATTCTCCTCTCTAGGAATGAATGAAATATTAAAAGCCAAGAAGAAGTTGTCTATTATATCCCACAATTCATTCCTATAAGTTTTGAGCCTGGGATGCTTGGCTTGGTAAAGATTTCTGACTTGTTTTACAACCAACTCAGCATCTCCAAACACATATATTTATTTGATTCCCATGTCTCTTGCAACCCTCAAACCCAACACAAGAGCTTCATACTCTGCCACATTATTGCTAGTTTCAAATTCTAATTTGTAGGATAAAGGTATGGTCTCTAGAGTTGGTGAGATAAACACCATTCCAACACCAACACCCTCCTTGGAAGAGGCTCCATCAAAGAACATTTTCCAAACAGAGGTAATGGAGGAAGAATATTCATGAAAAATAGTGGACTGCTTTCTAAGTTTTAGAGGAGGCTCGAGAGCATCAGTGAGCTGCAGTAAACTAGACCCCAAATCAATATCAAGCACAAATATAGGATGGTTGGTGGGGTTAGTTTCGTCACTAATGATATAGGCCAATTGGGCTTCTCTGTATAGTCTTCTATTCTCCCCCGCAAACACTGGAATAGTAGCATAGGTGAGGTCCATTTGCAGGATTCCCCCAAGTCTTTTTATCCAAGATCTTGACAATAGCATGCCAAACTTGGGGGAAACATTAGCTACCACAATGTCCATGACCACACTCTTCATGTGAAACTGAAACAAAGTCACTACCAGATCCTTAATGACTCCCAGACATTGGACCTTTCTAGAGTCAAAGGAATAGAGGTCATGGTTGTAAGCCTTTGTGACTTCCATCCCAAGTTCCTCCATGACAGTTTTGGGCATGAGGTTATGGGAGGCCCCTGAATCCATCAAACAATTGTGCATCACCTTATCATGTATGTTCAGTGAGGTATAGAAGGGAGGGGATGAATCATCTATGTCTTCTACCATAGGACCTAGGATGACTGCAGGCTTTTCATCTTGCAAATTAATTAAGTCTCTGGGATGGTATGAGGGTTCAGACTATAATATCTTAGAGAGGCTCCTTTTGAACTCTTCATGCTTGACCAACTCGGAGAGGGGTACAGGGATTCTGATCTTCTAAATTTCATGCTCAAAATTAAAGGAATATGTGAGCTTTGGGATTTCCCTTACTTCAGGAACATGAGTCTAGAAAACTGGAAGGGGGCTTGGATTTCCTTACCTTTGTTGTTGTCTGCCACATCTCTAGCAGGATTCTCTGCCTTGGTAGGCTACTCAAGAACATCAAGTGTCCCATATTTCTTCTTGGATCTAAGGTTGTACCTGTTCTGGCTGCTGCTAGCCTTGTCTCCTTTACTCAGCTCATTAAGATGAATGTCCATGAGAGACTCCTCGTATGGTGCTTGAGTCAAATGAGGAAAAGGGGAGGTGTCTCCAAAACAATGGATCTCAGGATCAATCTCATCTCCTTCCCCTTCTTCATCAGCAACAAGGTTATTTTGCAGGGGAGTTTGGATTCTCTGATCCTCTCTATCTCTGTTCCTTAGTTCCCTTGGCATAATCTAATGAACATTGTTGTTTGGCCTCCTAAAATTGCCTCTATGTCAATGTTTTGAGAATTTTTGTAAGTCTGTTTTCCCTCCATTTTCATTTTCTTCATCTCTGCATGCATGCATGATGACATGATACTCCGAAAAACTGTAGAAGGATTCAAGGTGTTCTTTTGCAGTTATGTCCCCTTCTCCTGTAAACCTAGGTAGTTTCTTAAGGTAGCCATCTGCTGGAAGGGCATTGAGAGGTTGAGGTAACACAAGGGGAGCATACCTCGCAGCTATTATAGCCTCCATTCTGGTCATAGGGGGATTTTCTCCTCCCGTAGGAATATTAGGTGGAGGAGAACTAGGAGGAGAAGGAGTTTGAATAGGGGATACTTGAACTAAGCTTCCAGGTGGAAAGGGAGACAATGGAGGATTCAGCAGATGCTTCTCTCTCTACAGTAGCAGCAACAGTAATAAGAGGAGGGGTGGTAAAGCTAGGGGTGGGAAAATTTTATGTGATCCTGGGTCTATGCCAAGGTATAGCTTCAAGGGAGAGAGGAGTGACAAGGATTTATCCCTCCAATCCCAGACTGGGAGGGGAAAACTCAATAGGAACACTCCCAAAATTTAAAGTTCTAGAGACTCCAGTAGAAGGTATGACAGGGAAATGAGAAGAAGAAAATGGAGTTTCTACAGAAGGAGATGGAAAATTGTCAGAAATGCTTGGTTCAAAAGTAGAAGCTCCTCCTCCAAAGTCCTTTTCTTTTATGATAATTTCCTTCGGATCAGATTTAGGCATAGCTAGAGGCAGTTGTGGATGAGACCACGTGTGTCTACCTCCAAAATCCACAACTGAAACAACAGGTTTGCCACAGTGGATTCGTCATGATTGAGTCACCAGGTGCACAGTAGCAATCTTGAAGGGCTCTGATGCCTGATGCACCTTCAAAATCAGAGGCTCAATGTCGTTCAATCCCGGAGAAAAATTTCAACTTCATCCCCAGCAGCGGCACCAGAAATGTTAGCATCAGAGGTCACTCCTGGATTGCAACAGGAGTAAGCCTGATACCCATCATTTTATGTCACATTTGTTTATATAAAGGGTTATCAAATGGAGGTAAACTCAGAACAATATCGCTTTAACTCAGAACACTGGACTAGGCTATGCATCAACAGGTGAGGTCTTAATCTAACTTCAGTCAGTAAGTTGAGCTTAGAATGAGCATGAAGAAGACTTGGTGAGAGAGATGGGCAAGACTTCTATGGGCATCAGACCTTCCAATAGCTTGGAGAAGAATAACGAAATGCTAAGATATGCCTGGATGACATAGTTACAACAACACCGGGATCAAACCTGCATAACGGTGGCTACTATAACAACTCGATTGGATCTTCAAATGAGCTACTCAGTGTAAGAGGAAGAAAATACACAGGAATCTGGGAAAAACTGATCACGATACCACTACAATCAGGCCATCATAGCGTCATCAAAATCCTCGACTGGATACTCCAATTCCAAGTGTTTTAAAACAACAATTTACAAAGAGGCGAAAAGAAGCTGACTTTCATTAAACAGGAAGTCTCAAATATAAATACATAACTAGGAAAACCAATGCTTCCTCAAAGCTTACAGTCGGGAGCTTAGCTCTACCAGCGATAGATACAAAAATGGAAAAAATGCCTACATATACTTAGAACTGACTCAGGCGCTGAAGACACCGTCATGTCATGAGTTCAATGCTTGATGTTGAGGAGCTTCTCTATCAGGTTGCGCATGTAGACGTTGGGTAGACTGCCCATGCAGTCACTTGTCATATGTAATCTTTGTCGGACTGCATAACAGTCTTTCCCCACAGACTGTCCTTTTCTTGCTTTCCATTTAAGGGAGGAGATGATGTCTCACCCACCTCCACCAATTTGAATATCTGCTTCATCAGGATCAGGAAGACCCAAGTCAAACTTGACACCTAAAAGACGTGGCAGGTTTTCTTTAGCTACCTACTGCTTCATTGGACTTCTGCAGAGGGACTCGACTAGAGGACATGGACAGAACTGACGAGGTCGAGGCAATGAGTGAGACCGACATGCTACTAGGTATGCATGGGCGCTTAGGCAATAAAGGCATAGAGGCAATGTGGCACAAGAAGGTGACATGGGAGTAGAAGGGGCGATTCGATGGTTGAACGAGGTCAGGGAAACCAACTAAGGTGGGGATGAGAGGGAGTGTGAGACACATGGTAGGAGGTGAGTGGGTGATGGGCGAAGATGGGACAAGGATAGGTCAGGAGTACGATGAGTGGAGGATAGGTGTGAGGAGAGAGGAAGAGTGGAGGGTAGATGGTAGCAGGAGGTAAAGGCAGTAACATAGGTGGTAAGTGGTTTTAGGTGGGAGGGGTCCGACATCATGATAGGGCACCACGATAGCAAGGGGCTCGCATTCAAAACCACCTCATTCTAGACCCCCCCCCCTTATTAAAGGAAGAATGGTAAGGGGGGTCCAGAATCGATCCTCGGTCGCAGATATAGGCGCTCCAATTCCATCCATTGAAACCTATGCATCCTCATTCTAGGACCCCCCCCCATTAAAGGAAGAATGGAAAGGGGGGTCCGAAATTAGACCTAGGCCGTAGTTCTGGGTGCGCAGATCCCGGCCGCCCAGATTTTCACGCGTCTTAGCATAATGCGCCTGTGTGTCGTCAATGGTCAAACGACTGAGATCTTCAGCTGATCAATGGTCCTGATCCTTTCGGGACTTCTTGTACCAGGGATTCATGATACATCTCTTCCCTAATATCCCAGTGAATAAACTAAAAAAATGCGGATTTGTGCCACACGTCCCTTGGATGGATGGTTCAGATTACTTCGGTGCTTTCACTTTGATTATCTCGAAAGGCCCCACTCCTTTCAATATGACCCTGGGCCAGGTTCTCGGGGCTTCGCGTTTCGGGTTTCGGGGCCTTGCCTAGCCATGTAATACACTTGTTGTTGAGAACCCCGAAATACCAACTAGCTGCCAGCTATCCCCACTGGATCGGATGGCCCAGATTAAATTGTGGAATATTGGCACTTTTTCTCTGGCCTCTGCTCTGTGTTAAACCCCGGGCAACTTCATGGCCCCAAACACCCGATGACCGTCGATCTTGCCTCGATGAAAAATCCTCGCCATTGAAAACAAAAATGCTAGCCTGCAAGCACTTTAAGCCCATAACAATATTTATGAGATTTGGACTTGGGCGCTCATCCCTGCGGCCTTTGAATAAAATGCATTTAATGGGTTTTTAAACCCCATTTGATCACATTTTACAACAAGGGCCCGAATTAGGAGAAAAACTCCCCCTTTACAAGAATATGTGCTAACACGCGCAATGATGTATTTTATATTAATCATGAGACATATACAAAAACAGGTGCACTGGCCTTTAACATCTAGGCTCTCTGGCCTAATCAAAACATAAGCATCCTAGCTTATAATAACTGGCTCACCAGCCTATAAACCATAGCATATACACAAAGGGCTCATTGGCCTCAATATCGCATGCACTTAAGATGTTGCGCGCAGTATCCTGGAATGTGCACACTTCATCATTTTACCACGCAGTACATGTGCGCACTATGCCATGAAATGTGCATACAAAAAAATGATATCAAACAACTCACCAGCTTAAGTACATTTGCATTTATATTTACAATTGGGTTCAACCTTAGGGATATTATAATCCCCTCCCCTTATTTATGCGCTATCCTTAGTGCATCATGTACACATATACAACAAAATTTTCAAAAATTCTCAAAAGATGCGAGTATTCTGCCAACATTGCATCCTCATGCTCCCAAGTAGCATCCTCAGGACGGTACCGGGTTCATTGGACCTTTACAAGCCCTATGGCTTGATTTTAGAGCCGTTTGATTTTCCAATCCAGAATTTGTACCGGATGCACTTGAAAAGAGCCTTCTTGCTCCACCTGAATCACATTCCAATCAATAACATGGTTAGCATCAGGTATATATTTATTTAGCAATGATACATGGAATACATTATGAACAGACATAGATGCAGGAAATGCAATCATATAAGCTATTGGACTAATCCTATCTAGGATTTCAAATGGCCCATAATAGAGAGCTTCCAACTTTGAACAATTTCCCAACTTCAGGGAACTTTTGTTGGCTTTTACTTTCAGGAGTACATGATCACCCACTTTAAATTCCCTATGAATTCTGCCCTTATCAGCATAACTTTTCTCCTTGTCTTGGGAAACCTTTAAATTTTGTTTTATTTTATCATTTGCTCCTCCATTTCCCTGAGAAAATCTAGCCCAACCACTGCTCTGTCTGTTGGGTTATCCCAACTTACTGGTGTGTTGCACTTTCTACCATAAAGTGCTTCAAATGGGCTCATCTTTAGAGATGCTTGGTACCCATTGTTGTAAGCAAAATCTACCAAGTGTAGGTAGTCTTCCCATTTTGATGGTTTATCAATCACATACATCCTCAACATATCTTCAATCACTTGATTTACCCTCTCTGTTTGTCCATCTGATTCTAGATGATAAGTTGTACTAAAATTCAAATTTGTTCCAAATCCATTAAATAATCCTTTCCAAAATTTTGAGGTAAATTTTGGATCTTTGTCAAACACAATTGTCTTGGGTATGCCATGTAATCTATAAATTTCCTTCATATAAACACCAACCATGTTGGCTTCCTTGTGAGTGAGCTTAATTGGAATAAAATGGGCAGCCTTAGTAAGCTTATCCACCACTACCATGATAGAATCATGTTGCTTGTTTGTCCTGGGAAGTTTGGTGATGAAATCCATTGTTACAAATTCCCATTTCCACTTAGGAATGGGTAATGGCTATATCAAACTAGTTGGGTGTCTATGCTCAGCCTTTACCTTTTGACATTCCAAACAACTGGCAATAAAATCAGCGACCTCTTTATTCATGCTTGGCCAATAATATTGGCTCTTGACAGTTGCAATAGTTTTTTGATATCCTGTGTGCCTAGCATAAGGCACATTATGCATTTCTCTCAATATCAGAATTTTCAATTCCTGAGAATTTGGTACATAAATTATGCCCCTGTACATGAGAATTTCATCATTATCTAGCTTATATTCCTCAATTTTCTGCTGCGAAATACCTTGCTGCAATTTTTCCGCTAATACCTTGTTGTAATTTTTCCGCTAATACCTTGCTGCAAAATACAATCCAATGTCCACTAAAACTTCACACCCTTTCTTTGCAAGGAAGTGATTGGGTGTGCAATCTTTGAAAATCCTTCAGTAAATCTCCTGTAGTAACCTGCAAGGCCCATGAATGATCTGACCTATGACACATTCTTTGGCACTGATCATTCTCTAATGGTTTCTATCTTCTGAGGATCCACTGTTATCCCATCCTTTGAAATGATATGTCCCAAATAATGAATTTGCTTCTGATAAAATGACCACTTGCTCAATTTGGCATACAACTGATGCTCCCTTAATACTTGCAACACCATCCTCAAATGATGTCCATGCTCTTATTCTGACTTGGAATATATAAGAATTTCATCCAAAAAGACAATGAAAAACTTGTCTAAATATTCTCGGAAAACACCATTCATTAAGCACATGAAAACAATTGGTACATTTGACAACCCAAATGGCACCACTGTGAACTCATAATGACCATACCTTGTCCTGAAGACAGTCTTGCTAATATCTTCCTCTTTAATACTTACCTGATGGTATCCAGACCTGAGATCTATCTTTGAAAAGATCTTTACATCCTTCAATTGATCAAAAAGATCATCAATAACATAGTTACCAACTTAACGAGAACTATACAGAGTTCTCGTTTTTTGGGGGGTCAAGTTTTTTACCCCATTTTTAAAAATGGTGCTACCGGTAGCACCCCCCTCCCTTTTTAAGTGGTTTTTTGATATTTTAAATTTTCTTATACATACAGTTTCC
Source organism: Picea engelmannii (assembly GCA_009831015.1). Taxonomy (NCBI): domain Eukaryota; kingdom Viridiplantae; phylum Streptophyta; class Pinopsida; order Pinales; family Pinaceae; genus Picea; species Picea engelmannii. The sequence continues at coordinate 64,810 of ML822760.1, forward strand.
ACTTTTTTGTTTTTAAATGCTTGTATTTTCATTTATTTTCATTTATTTTCAAATTGTTCAAAAAAAAAAAACATTTTTTCTCAACGATGTTTTTTCATCTATTTTCAAACTTTTCTATTTTTTTATTATTATTATTTTTTATTCAATGATGTTTTTACTCATATTTTCATGCTCCATCCATTGTTAAAAATGTTGTACACCATTTTTCTTTTTAAATTAAGATTTTTCATATAATTATGTGTCCCTAATTAAGTTATGATTCCATACTTTTTAAATATAGTGGAAAATATCATTTTTAACACATTGTTTTATCTTTACTTCAATACATAGAAAATAATTATAGTTAAATAACATTATTTTCAAATATTTACCAAAAATATATAATTCAATTTTTTAGGATCAATTAAAAACTAAAAAAATAAGAAAACAAAAATAATTGATATTAAAAAAAAATTTAAAAACTAAAGAGAAAAAAAATTAAAAAAAAAAACAA
>ML822761.1:7864-19293 GCA_009831015.1 Picea engelmannii
AGGTACCCAATGGGAATGTGGTTATGTATTATTAGTGGAAGTCATTTAATATATAAGAATGTAGTCATTCAATGTAAGGTGAACTAGGTCCACTATATTAATAAAGGCCCACTATGGTAGTTAAATGTAATAAATGTGAGAAGACTCACTAGAAGGTTCTGAGGAGATAGGGAGATCTATATAAAGAAGTGTAAGAAATGTAATGAAACATAGTGAAGAATATTGTGAATGTATCAAGAATTGTTTGAGGAGTGTTATCGTTTCTTAAGGATTAATATATGGTGTTACCCTACCTCAAGGGTTTTCAATATTTCTTGTGTTCAATATTTTGTGAATGGTTTGGATTATTCTTGTTGATATTGTGGGTTTATTTTGAGATTTATCTTCATATCTGTTATGGTACTTAACAATTAAGGTATCTAGAGAGGTAGTGGGGAGGCCCATAGGGCCCATAGTGATAATAGTGGAGGACATTCAATGTAAGGTGGACTAGGTGCCCTATATTATTAAATAAGGCCCACTATGCTAGTTAGATATAATAAATGTAAGAGGACTTCTTAGAAGTTTCTACTTTTAGAAGATTCCTCCTCTAGAATGTTCTTAGGTGATGGTAGCACTATATAAAGGGGTTCAAAAAATGTAATGGGACATGAAGCGAATTATTGTATTGTAAGTTGTATCTCAATAGAAGAAATCCCCCTCGAAGAGGCAACTGAACAGGAGAGGATCGCTTCCATAATAGGATCCATTGTATGGTGTTTCCCTACCTCAAGGGTTTGATATAATAAAGTGGTGGTTTTCTATATTGTTCCATATATCTTGTGTGGTGATTGTATTCAAATATATTTGTTATTATTGTAGTATGTTGTATTCGGGTCTTTTTAACTTAACAATTGGTATCAAAGCACTTTCCTTGGCCAAAGAAGGGAATAATTTTTTGCTCTTTTTGCAGAATTTTTCTAGGGAAGAAAAAGAGGGAGGCACACTTCAGGTTAATATCTGAAGCTTTATGAGATGAATTTGGAAAAACAAATTGGGTATTTGAATTCCTATCGAAAAATTACCCAATTTCAAAAAAACTATTAGCCAAAAAAGAGTCCATGAAGTAAAGTTATGAGCATTTTAAATTCAACGATTTTCAGGGCTTTTCCAGAAAAAGCCGTGATTTTCTACAATGATTTATTGTTCTATTTTTTGGGTTTTTTAGTGATGACAAGGGGACTGAATATTTCATAACTTTTCATAGGGTGCTCAAATGGATATTTCCTCTCAAACCCTCAAACAAATTATACAAATAACTGAAGCATTCAAGTATCAATTGTATGACACATTAAATGACACATTGGATGACTTTGTAGATGACCTCACAAATGGCCTCAATGCTAGTTTTTCGTAGTATTCAAGACTCATTGGATAGCATGCAGGAGAGATTTCTTACGGAAAACATCAAGGATGAATATAATTAAGAAATATATGCTTGGTATGATTTGGAGGTCGATTGTGATGATTGGTATATGGATAGTTTTCATTTATGGGATGACAACCACTTCCATATTTTATTTGATGACTCTACTCCACCTTCTGCGGAGAACATCAATGTCCCACATCACGAGCTAATTATAATTACCAATGTCTAGCCTGCATATTATATAATGGTATTGTTCATTCCATATTCAACTTTGATCCTCTCCCACTATGTGGATGGATATTCTTATTTGGATCCACTTGATAGGTGTCAGTATTGAAAGCATAATTTTTAGTTGGTTATTGGGTGCCAATATCTTTCGTGTGGGGTTCACATGAGCAATTGGACATGGGACCCTGGTTTACAATGGCAGTTGTACTACTTCAACATGGTGGCTTCCATTTCTCAATGGGACCCTAGTTCTCTAGTCCACTTCAACACTATGGTCCACACTTATCCATGGGACCCTGGTATATGGTTGTACATCAAGCATTGAGGACAACACTTTCATAAGGGGGATGGAATGTAAGGTAGCTAGAGAGGTAGCGGGGAGGATCAGAGGGTCCATAGTGATAATAGTGGAGGCCATTCAATGTAAGGTGAACTAGGTCTACTATATTATTAAATAAGGCCCACTATGGTAGTTAGATATAATAAACATAAGAGGACTTCTTAGAAGGTTCTACTTCTAGAAGATTCCTCCTCTATAATGTTCTTAGATGATGGTAGAACTATATAAAGGGGTTCAAGCAATGTAATGGGACATGAAGAGAATTATTGTAATGTGAGTTGTAGCTCAATATGAGGAAGCCCCCTCGAAGAGACAAGTGAAAAGGAGAGGATTCCTTCCATAATAGGATCCATTGTATGGTGTTTCCCTACCTCAAGGGTTTGATATAATAAAGTGGTGGTTTTCTATATTGTTCCATATATCTTCTATGGTGATTGTATTGAGATATCTTTGGTATTATTGTAGTATTTTGTATTCATGTCTTTGGAACTTAATAGTTAATGGTTACTTTTACATAATTCATCTTCATTTTATGCTTTGTTTAGTAATTAATCTTTGTGTCCTTTCTTCTAAAATTGCATTGGAGATTAATCCATTGATTGATTCATTTAGTGTAGTGGGATTTCTTCTCCTTTCCATATTTCATTTCATATCATTTATTTGTTTAGCATAGCACCTATTTTTCCTCAGATCTACTAAAAAAACCAACCTATTGTTAACTGTAAAAACATTCAAATTCAGGCCTTGATTCCATTACCCAATGGTACATTTTCCTTGTTTTCCCTACAAACCTTTTTAAAACAAAAAATAAACTTGTCCTATTGTACAATCTAACCTCTGTGCATTTATTAATGAAATCTTTGAGTTATTAGAAGTCATTAGACATATGAGAGAGCCCTCTCTGGTTGTATAGTTCGGAATACAATCTAAAGTTGGTGGAAATAGTGATCTGAAAATATCTTTTAAACGACAATGGTTGAGTGATTAAGCATGTGTTAACTAACCATTTAGGAAACTGAAGAAAGAGGAAGATTTAATGAAGAAATATAGCAACATATAAACATGTACATATCTAGAAATGAACATGAAGAACAACAAACCATAAAACACCAAAGCGATAACGGAGTTCGACAATCTCGCCTACGTCTTTGGGCCTTTGTTGTTAGAAAAAAAATATCGCGGAGCAACAAAATAAAACAAATACGGAAATAAAATACAGAAGATACACAATACAATAGAGACATAGATATACGTGGTTCACCCAGTGTGGGCTATGTCCACCAGAGAAATTTCCAAGTCCTTCCTTTATTATTATCCAAGAAATGAAGGGATACAACCTACAACAAACCCGTTGTAACTTCCTCTTCGTTCTCTCACAGTCTCCTATCTTAGAATACAATATTCGCTATCATCCTTAGTCACAATGCATTTCCCTCATAAAAGACCATCTTCATCTTCATGCTTGAAGACCAACTGAAACTGAGTAAGAACATAGTTTTTCCCTAGTTACTCCCTTTGTTAACATGTTTGCAGGATTATGTCTAGTGTGTATCTTTTCCAACTTCAAATGTCCATCTTCCAAGATGGATTGTATGAAATGGTGCCTCAGTTGTATATGATTAGTATTCTAATGGAAGGATGATTTCTTTGCAAGATGAGTGGCACTCTCACTATCACAGTACAACCTGTTATTCTCTTTCTTCTTTCCCAATTCCTCCATAAACCTCTGTAACCAAATCATTTCTTTACTAGACTATGTAGAAGAAACATACTCTGATTCTGTTGTTGAAAGTGAAACAACCTTTTGTAGTTTCCAAATCCAGCTTACTGTTGTTCCACCTATAGTAAAAACATATCATGTGGTGCTCCTCCTGCTATCGTTATCACCTTCCATATCTAAATCAACATATCCATGTAGGACAGTGTCTGAATCTCCAAAACATAATGCATGAGTAGCAGTACCTCTCAAATACCTGAGAATCCACTTTACTACCTCCCAATGTTCTTTACCTGGATTTTTCATATACCTGCTCACAACTCCCACTGCATGTGCAATATTTGGTCTTGTACAAACCATCACATACATCAAGCTACCAATTGTTGATGAATGAGGGACCCTAGACATGTATTCTATCTCCTCTAGTGTCTTGGGACACATTTCCTTATTTAATTTGAAATGGCTGGCCAAAGGTGTACTAATTGGTTTTGCATTCTGCATTGTGAACCTTTCCAACACCTTCTCTATGTACTCACCCTGAGACAATGTCAATTCGCAATTTTTCCTATCTCTTGTTATTCTCATACCAAGGATTTTCTTTGCATCACCCGAATCCTTCATCGCAAATGAATTAGCTAATTTCTTCTTAAGAACATTTATATCCTACATATTACACCCTGCAACAAGCATGCCATCTACATATAATAGAAAGATAATATAGCTTCCATTTTCTAGTTTTTTAAAATAAACACAGTGATCAGAATGACATCTACTATAACCCTGTTCTATCATAAACTTATCAAACTTAAAAAACCATTGCCTTGGAGATTTCTTTAGGCCATACAATCTCTTCTTCAACCTGCATATCAAATTATCCTTCCCTTTGACCTCATACCCCTGTGGTTGTTGCATATAAATATCTTCATCCAAATCCCCATGGAGAATTTTTTTTTTACATCTAACTGTTCAAAATGCAAATATTCTACTGCCATGAGACTCAAAATAGTCCTAATTGAAGTCATTTTAACAATAGGAGAAAATATTTCATCAAAATATATACCTTTCTTTTGTGCAAACCCCTTTACAACAAGTCTATCCTTGTACCATTTTTCTCCTCCATCTTATTCCTTCAACTTGTAAACCCATTTATTCTACAATGCTCTTTTTCCTACAGGAAACTAAACCAAGTCCCAAGTCTAGTTATTTACCAAGGAATACATTTCCTCCTTCATGCCTTGCTCCAATTTGTTTTTGGTTTTTGCTTGCATTTCCTCTTAATAACATTCTGGTTCACCAGAATCAGTCAACAATAAATAATACAATGAAGGAGAGTATCGTTTAGGGGGTATACTTAACCTGGTAGATCTTCTAACTACACTTGCAGGAGTTTGAGGTACCTGTTGCTCCTGTTGTTGTACATTTTGATTTTCTAGTTCCTTTGGAATTTCTTTTCCAGTGATCTCACCAAGCACTGTGTATTCTGGTTTTTCTTTTTCCTGTTTCTTTCCCTACAACTGATCTTTGTACATGACCTTCTCATTGAATATGACATATCTACTCCTAATGATTTTTTTATTTTAATAATCCCATAAGCGATAAAAAAAATCATTAACCCCGTATCCAATAAAGGTACATTTCTTGTATTTTTCCTCAAGCTTTGTTTTATTTTCTTTATCAATATGGACAAATGCTTCACAACCGAAAGTCTTTAAAAAACAATAGTTTACCTTTTTTTTCTGTCCATGCCTCCTTTGTAATTCTAACATCCAAAGAGCTTGAAGGTCCTCTGTTTATTAAGTAAACAACAGTATCTACAACATCTTCCCAAAACTCTAAGGGAAAACCAACATGCAATCTCATACTCCTTGCACACTCCATGATTGTCCTGTTCATCCTTTATAACACACCATTTTCTTGTTGCGTTATTGGAGCTATCTTCTCTCTACGAATCCCATGGTATGAACAGTAATCATCAAACTCCTTGTTGCAATATTCACCTCCATTATCTGATTTGAGACACTTCAACTTTTTTACTGTCTCATTCTCAACCAAAACTTTCCATTTATTAAATGTAACACCCTGTTTTCCCCAGTCTGTAAAAATAACTATATTGGCCAAGAACTATGGCAAACTCTAAGACATGAATGTTTGATTTGACAGACCTTTTTATGAAAAGTCGATGAATGTAAATTATGTTATAAGTATGTGTTGCATGGCTCCTGGGAGGGGGATGTGCTAAAATATACCACAATGGCTAATGAGAGGTGGTGGAAGGGACCTGGAATGGTTGCGTTAATTTCCACTGAGCCAGTACCGTAATGGTTTTACTTTCTCAAAGACCAAAGCTACTCTCTAACCCTGGAATGGATTTCTCATCATATTGGTAGGTGGGGAGGCTCCTCAAGAGTTAATAAGGGTATGGGGGTGAACCTCCCATCCATAGCAGCTCCCAGACCTGACCGCGGACGGGGAAATTCGCACCGCACCCAATCTTGCAGAGAAAAGGCAAGAGAGGAAGTGTGGTAAGGAGAGGAGAGAAGAGAGGAGAACGCACACAACAGGGATCACGGGGAAGAACTGGAGAAACTCCGAAAACATAGGGAGTTTGGAATAGAGGAGGAGGAGAGTAACCTTCATCCTTGACTTTCGTTGAGCCGAAAGTAGAAAATTGAACCTCAAGCATCGTGGTCTAGCTCGGGGGTGGCTAGTGGTAAATTCGTTTGGAGTCACTGAGCCTATGGTTGGGTGGAAATGAGCACCCCTCTCATCATTAGCATCACATTCGGAATTTCTGATAAGTGTTATGTCTTGCATTTGGAATTGAATGTCACGATCACATGCTCATTTTTATATGCTCGTAAATAGTTTTTGTATAGAAGTGTTTGCCTTCTATTTTGATTATAAATAATGGATGCATGCTTATACTGATATAACTACAAATCGGTTAATGTATAGAATGTATGAATTCAGGATACGATTATGTTCCCCTGAGGATTGACCCATCTAACTTGACTCGTGCTATGCCCTGGTTCATCCTCCCGAAGGCACCTTTTTTGGGAAAGTTCCCTCGCATTCCAGAGTTAGAGTGAATCCCTTGAAAAGACTACCATTGTAGTAAATCTGTCCATTTACCTTGCCCCTGTCGCGAAGTAAATGGGCTTCAGAGTTTCAGCACTCGAGAAACCCAATGGTATAAATCCCATGTCTTTGCAAGTTGTGAAATCCCAGTATGTAAAACCCCAAAGCGGTGTAGTGTAAAAGGATTTTAGCATTTTGGCATCTGGGAAACCCAATGGTATGAATCCCACGTCTTCGCAAGTTGCGAAATCCCAGTACACGAAATCCCGATATGCGAAACTCCAAAATGGTTTAGCGTGAATAGGTTTTGGTGTTTCAGCGTTTCGGCACCCAGGAAACCCATGGGAAAGTTCCCTTGTATTCGCTAGTCATGAAATACTGATATGTGAAACCATGAAATGATTTAGCGTGAATAGGTTCTGGTTTTTCGACGTTTCGGCACCTGAGAAACCCAATGGAAAGTTCCCTTGTATTCGCCAGTCATGTAATCCCGATATGTGAAAACCCAAAATGGTTTAGTGTGAATAGGTTTTGGTGTTTCGGCGTTTTGGCACCCAGGAAACCCAAGGGCAAGTTCCCTTGTATTTGCCAGTTGTGAAATCCTGATATGCGAAACCCTGAAATGGTTTACCGTGAATAGGTTTTGGTGTTTCGGTGTTTAGGCACCCAAGAAACCCAAGGGCAAGTTCCCTTGTATTCGCCAGTCGCAAAATATTGATATGTGAAACCTTGAAATGATTTAGCGTGAATAGGTTTTGGTGTTTCGGCGTTTCGGCACCTGGGAAATCCAAGGGCAAGTTCCCTTGTATTCACCAATCGCAAAATCCCAATATGCGAAACCTCGAAATGGTTTAGCGTGAATAGGTTTTGGTGTTTTGGCATTTCGGCACCTGGGAAACCCAAGGGAAAGTTCCCTTGTATTCTCCAGTCACGAAATCACGATATGCGAAACCCCAAAATGGCTTAGCATGAATAGGTTTTGGTGTTTCCATGTTTCGGCACTCGGGAAACCTAAGGGCAAGTTCCCTTGTATTCGCCAGTCACGAAATCCCAATATGAGAAACCCCGAAATGGTTTAGCGTGAATAGGTTTTGGTGTTTTGGCATTTTGGCACTCGGGAAACCCAAGGGCAAGACCCCTCATCTTCGCTAGTCATGAAATCTTGGTACATGAAACCCTGATGCGCTCTGTGAATGAGCCCTAGGTCACCGGATAGGGTCTTGTGGTAGGGAGGAGGAGTCTCGAAAGAATCTGGACCACCCATTTGTAGGGATGCAAGGCGAAGATCTAAGGCCACCTGGGTTCTAGACAACAAAGGAATAGGAGTGAAGACCTTGCCAAAAATCCTGAAAGGTAGAGTGTCAGGATTTAATCCGAGCCGTTGATCAAGTTGACGATCTAGACCATAGATCTAGATGATACTGGGCTTTCAGGTTCTGGGGATTTTAAAGGGAAAGGAGGAATGCTTGCATCGTGATTTCCCAAATCGTGAAACCTAGAAAGAATTTAGAGGAACAACACCAGGTCATAGGACCAGTTGTATGAAAAGTGACCCAAGGGAGGAGCTAAGGATCTGTTAGATCCTTTCGGGTTTCAACATTTCGAAAGACAGAGAATAGGGGAATGCTTGCATCGCGATTCCTCGAATCACAAAAGCCAGAAATGCCTTTTTGGTAAGGTCTGTGGTCATAGCCAACGATCACATGGGGGAGAATAAGGGAAGGGAGGGTCTATGCTAGGCCCCATAGAATTTCGGGGATTTTGTCCCTCGAGAAAAAAAGAGAAAAATCTTAGTTGTTGTAGTGGGTGTGTGACAAATTGGTATTAGAGAATGGTTACAACACTTGGATTTCTTGGGCTCATGGACAATTTGCACAGGAACTCCATCTGAAGTACTCTTAAAAGGAGCAACTCTCTATCCTAACCCCCCTTATCAAAAGCCGAAGTTAAGAATGAAAATTCCTATTGTGTGTATGCATTTGAAAAATATGAATTATGCGCTGATTGTGAATGAATATAATGTTGACTAATAGTAAGTGTTTTTCTTGCACAACAAGTGAACGATCAACCACGGGAAACTGTAGACACATAGAATGGTGATGCACCACGAAGTGGGGGATGGCTCCCATAATAGAGACGAAGAGTCTAATGAAAGGAGAGAGGTAGAGACCCCTCCAGATCTAGCCGAGACTATGAGAAGCCTCATGGTCATCCTACAGAGCTGCAAGGCCGACAATGAGAGGTTGATAAAAGAGCAAGAGAGGCAAACATAAGTTAATGTTGTCTTGTTGCAGAGTTTATCCGACATACAAATACAATTGCAGCATGGACCTGACATCAGTCACACAGACCGACGAAAGAAAAAGAAAAGTCGAAGTCCACCTGAGATACGGAAACGTGGTATTTTGAGTGGCCACACTGGGAAGAGAACCTTGAGAAAGGTTCACCCCAGAGATAAGGGACAAGCGTTGGACGATTCCTCTAGAAAGGAAACTACCAACTCAGAGGGATCTTCTACTAGCAGAACTAGTTCTTATTCCCAAAGAAAACGGAAGAAGCGAAATCATTCCAAAAATCACAATCTTGAATAATTCAAGAAGGCCAAACCACCCTCTTTCGACGGTGAAATAAAGAAGGGAGAGGAAGAAGAGGCCTGACTGCTTGGACTAAAGAAGTATTTCAGAGTCCATTACTTGTCGAAAAATTTGAAGGCTCAAGTAGCCACTTTCAACCTGAATGGGAAGGCTTCCATTTGGTGGGAAGACCTTAAGAACGTAAAAGGGATTCACGAAGAAGACCTATCTTGGGAACGGTTTGAGAAATACTTCAAGAAGAAGTATCTATCGGAAAAATATTTCGACGAAAAGACTAAAGAATTCCATGAACTCAAGTTGGGGCAATGCACCATAGGGGAATATGTCAACAGATTCCTTGAATTGATGAGGTACGTACCCTATATAAAAGAAGAAAAGGCAAAGGTGCAATGATTCATCAATGGGCTACCTAAGTACTATCAGAACAGAATTGAGTTTGACGAGCCAAAGACCCTAGAAGATACTATTCGAAAGGTAAGATATTGTTATGAAAATCTTGGGCATTGGACATAACCTCGTGAAGGTTGGAAGTAGAAGAATAGTTTGGGATTCCACAAAAAGGGGTTTAAATCCCTAAGATTTAAAAACTATAAAAAGGACTCAAGTATGAGCTTCCCAACCCGAAGTGTACACCAGTAGAATTTCCCCTCCCAGAGTGGAAATAAGCCTTTTGGATATACCCTAGGAAAGATTCATAACCCAAAGAGAGAACCCTTAAAATGTTGGGGTTGTGGAGAAGAACATCTACTGAGGGACTGCTCGCACTGACAATAGAACAGTCGAATAATTTACAACATTCAAGAAGCTACTAGTGTCAATGACGTGGCTAGGAGTATGCCGCAAATTTATGCATTCGTGGATAATAAACAAGTTGACCACCAAGATTCAGTGGTGGAGATGGAATGTATGATCACCAACCATCTAGTGTCTATTTTAATTGACCCTAGTTCAAATTTGAGTTATATAGCCCCTAAGGCTATTGATAAGTGTAAATTCCAGCCACATAAACATGCCAAGCCATGGTTGGTATAGTTAACCACTGGCACTAAAAGAAAGGTAGCGGAGGTCATACCAACTTGCCAATTCACTATGGATGAATTCCCCACCTAAGCAACCCTTAACGTATCACCCCTAGGATCGTATGACCTGTTGATTGGTATGGACTGGATAGCCACATATAGAGCCAGACTGGACTGTTACCATAAAACCTTAGAATGTGTAAGTGAAGAAGGAAGAAGGATAACCCTTCAAGGGATCTAAAAACCTATCTCAGTGAGACGAATATCAACCCTTCAAATGATAAAGTATTGCAGAAAGGGATGTCCACTATATGCGATATAGGTGTTGGAATTAGTTGAAGATGACAAACCAAGCCTCGAAGACCACCCCACACTAAGAGAATATAGATATGTATTTTTGGAAGAGGTATCGAGTTTCCCTCTGAGAAGGGACATTGACTTCTCAATATAACTTGCACCGGGAGCAGTGCCAGTTTCTAGGACACCCTACAAGATGAGCACACCTGAGCTGGTTGAGCTTAAATTACAACTAAAAGAAATGATGGACATAGGCTATATCCAGCCCAGCATGTCTCCAAAGGGAGCACCAATCCTATTTTTGAAAAAGAAAGACAATACCATCCGACTATGCATAGATTATAGACAACTCAATAAGGTAACCATAAATAACAAGTACCCCTTACCCAGGATCGATGACCTGTTCGATCAATTGGGAGGTGCTTCCATATTCTCAAAGATTGACTTGAGTTATGGATACCATCAAGTCTGAATCAAGGGTGAAGACATCCACAAAACTGCCTTCAGGACGAGATATGGTCACTATGAGTTTGTGGTAGTGCCATTTGGATTGACCAATGCCCCTGCCACTTTTATGTGCTTGATGAACAATGTGCTCAGCAAACTCCTAGACAAATTTGTACTGGTTTTTATTGACGATATATTAATTTACTCCAAGAATAGAGAGGAACATGAGGAACATCTTAGACTTGTGCTTCAAGTGCTAAGAGAACATCAACTCTATGCCAAATTTAGCAAGTGTGACTTT